>QANZ01039006.1:8578-51228 GCA_003254925.1 Chamaecrista fasciculata
AAAACCTAGAGCCATATCCAACACCACACAATTACATATATGAACACTTCATACAATCATGTCAAACACAATATAAATCCAACACATAACAAAAACGATTTTTGTAGGTGTTAATTAGGATGTGCAATTTTAACATGCCATTTTCTTGAACTTAGGCCCATTATCAATAATTATAAAATTCAAGAATCATATTCAAGAATTTAATTATTGATCTGAAAACTTTATAAAATTCATAATTTGATAAAATTTCAGCCACCCTTTTTATAATTATAATTAAAACAATTTTAACTACAATTATAAGGAATTTCGACTTTGGCCTATAATTTCAAGAAAATATTCAAATCAATCATATTGATTTCTTTATGTATCATATACATAAAATTTGCACCTTTAGGATTAATTCCAAAAAGTTTTGGTGGATCTTTTTCGTAAAACAAAAACTATCATACCAAAGAAAAGCGGTAAAACATACATTACACATCACATGTATAATCACCAAACGCTACAATTATTGTCAAAAGTAATTTTATGAAAAAATAACAATGGAGAAATTAATTTAAGACGAGATGATGAAGGATGTCCAAGTCGCATATGCCATAAGTCAGAGGATTGTGAAACTTGATGACAAGTTGGTGTTTGTTGGAGAGGTGACATGTAATAAAGACCGCCATGTTGTTTACCTGAGCCAATCATCTTCCCCGTAGCCAAGTCCTACAAAATACAAAATTTAAGAAATAAAATGGCACAACAATTTAAATTATCAGTCACTTTGCTAACAGACATCAAATTTAATTTAAAAGAAGGAACACACAAAACATAGTTTAAGGTGATATCTTGATTAAAATTTACTGTGCCAGTGGAAGTTATTGAAGCTGAGGACTGTTGGGAAATCGCCATGCACTCAACGCAGCGGAAACGGATATAAAATTAAAATTTTAAACCAAAGATAAAAGTACACAGCGATTTCTTTCCCAATAGATCCGCTATATGAATCTGTATTAGTGTAAGGTCAAGAATTTACCCAAATCGATGGTTGTTCTTTGCGTCTACGAATTTGAGGAGTCCACTCCGAGTGTGCTCCCTCCACCGGTGATCCACACGAACAGTTTGGTAGATGCCTAGGTGCTAGCCACGTCCACTTCTCCAAGCGAACCGGGAGCCTTATCTACGGTGTTCTTGGATTCAAGAACTCTTCTCAAAACCAAGATGAATGGCGCCTCTAGATCAAGAATGGTGTTCTTGATCTCTCACACAACTCAACTCACAAAACTTAAAACCTAAAACCTTTTTAGGGTTTGCGCCACTTTCTCTCTCTAGAAAGTCTAGGGTTGTGTTGTTCTCTCAAACTTTCACCAAGACTCAAAATACTTTTGGACTTGAGAACTTTTGGTGGCTAAGTCGAATTCCCAAGGTATGAGAGTCTAGTGTCTTAGTCGACTTAGGCCTTCTCATATATATAGTTTAGGCTTTGATAATTATAATTAGGGAATCCCTAAATTATAGGATTATCAAATTATTAAATCATGAGATTACAATAATATCATGATTTTAGGACTTGAATTTCTAATTATAATATTACCTTAATATTATAATTTGAATCTAAATGCAATCTTGGAGAATCAATTTGGAAGATCAAATCTTCCCAAGGAGTCCCCAAGCCATGCGCCTAGTCCCTTCCAATTTGTTGGAGATTTAACAAACTAAAATAACAAACCCAACAATTAGGTAGTTATAACTAATTTGTTATTTTCCAACAATATTGATTTAAGATATTACCCTAATATCTTAATTCAATCTTGAATTCGAATTTTAGGCCCTTTTATTGAATTAAAATATTACATTAATATTTAGATCCAATAGACCCAAAAATTCGACTTACCTATATATATATATATTATTATTGAATTAAAATATTACACTAATATATTTAATTCAATCATTTGAAATCTAGATCAAATCTATTTGAATTTCAAATCTTCAAGCCATGACTTTAATTAATAAAACATTTCTATTAATTAAAATAGGCTAGTATTAGGCGCCAACCTCATCCCTATTTATCCTAATATTAGTGAATTTAATAAATCAATAATTTCCTAACTTTTAGGAAACTTATCTAATTTATTTATTCCTAATATTATAAATAGGAATATAATTATAAATAGCATAATCACATTATCTATTTAATAATTATCATATATATATATATTTAAATTTGTCCCACAAATCTAAATATCATATATCTGTAGATATTTATTTAAGACCATATTTCCTGTCCCAGACAGTCAACTATGTCTTAAACGGTGTCACTAATGTGACCCACGAATTAACTTTAATTCGCGTCCCGAATTGGCATCTTGATCCTGTTCGTGTGTGACCCAGTAGGCCCCACGTAAAGTTGGCAGCAAGTCATCCCCATGACTTACAAGTCGAGAGCGGACTCTAGCAAGCCATCACGACTACCCAAAATACGTGAATTATCGTTTAACGCCGAAACGACTTAACCTCAGTACCTCCTCGTCAAATTCCCTTTTTGTCCTACGATATTCCGGTAATGGATTAGGCATGGGAAAGTCATCCAAAATCCATACCTCCAACTTTCTCGATTCCTTGAGTAAGTCCCATTTTCTAGTGTGGCCACACATTCCTTGGACAGACTCATCGAGGGGCCCAGTAGAATATCTCCCATCTCCATGAGGGACAAAATTCCGTCTTGGTCAACCATATTCCTCAGCACGGTAATCAACCAAACTCGTACTTAGCCCTTATGGTTACCCTGCTACGGGCAACGTTAGACTAAGCCAAAGTCTGACAACTACAACGCCGGAATGATGAAGACCTCAGGTCTTGAGGGCATCATGACAGGCGTACCAGGAGAAACTAGCTAATGACTTAAACCATGTAGGATTCTCCGGGTCAGTCCAGCAACTCGTAACTCCTTACGTAATTGCACCATGACTCTCCTTCCAGCATCTAGTGCATGCATCCCTATGCACCGAGGTCATGCTGGTCTTAGTTCAATTCAAGTTCCCACTCGAATGATCGACCAGGGACAGTTTTAGATTAATTATCTTATAATTAATCACGGACTGTTATCACAGTAAACATGCTAATAATGTGATAACCATTAATTTATCTCTATAAATTAATTGATATGTTCACAACATATCTATAAGGTGATTGGCCCTAGGGCATAATCTCCATCAAGGACCCAGTAGGTAAATTAATATGGGGTATTGATGAGGGTTCAACTTTTGTGAAGTGTTTTGCATCAGAAATGATGTGATATGTAGCCCCACTATCCAAGATCCAAGAATTGGTAAATATAGAATTAACGAAGGCATTAGAAGGAGGACACAGACCTGCAGCATTTGCATAAGCATCATGATTACCATTTACATTCATCAATGATAATGCTCGAGCAATCTGTTGTAGTTGTTCTTTGGAAAATTCCTCTCCTCCTGAGGAACTTGCTGCATTGATCGTAGGATTGGAATTTGATCCACTTCCTCGATTTCCACGATTGTTTTGCTTGTTTCCTTGATTTCCAACATTATTAGAATTCCATGTGCCATTTTCGAACCTGCATCTATCTTCTGTATGTCCTTTTTTGTCACAAAATTTGCAATGAAATTTTAAAGTTCTGCAATTTTCAATTGTGTGGCCTTCCCTGTTGCAATGATCACAATGTTTATCTTTGTATTTATTTGAGACATTACTTGGGCGATTATGCACTGCAGCAGCAATGGAGAAATTCTCTGATGTCTCTGGCATTATTTGTCGTTGGGTTTCTTCTTGGATCACAAGGGAGTATGCTTGATGAACATTGGGAAGAGGAGACATCATGAGCATGTTGGTACGAACAATGTTGTAAGTATCATTGAGGCCCATGAGGAATTGCATCAGTTGATCTTCTTCCTTCTGTTCATTATGTGCTTTCATTTGATTACAAGTGGGGAGGGTTCTGTATGTCTCCAACTCATCCCAAAAACTTTTGAGCTAAGTAAAAAATGTAGAAATTGTCATTGTCCTTTGTGATAAAGAGGCTAATGATTTTTGGATTTGATATATTGCTAGTGAATTTTTTTGTGAAAATTGATCTTTAAAATCTTCCCATACCTCATATGCAGTTTTGTCATGAACCACCGTTTGAGCAAGATCTGGCTCCACTGAGTGGGTAAGCCAAGACAATACCATGTTGTTGCACTGACTCCATAATGCATATTCAGTTGGTTGTTCTATTTCTGAGGGCGTTTGAATTGATCCATTGACAAAGCCGATTTTGGTTTTTGCTGTGAGGGCATGAATCATCGACCTACTCCATGAAGGATAATTGGCTCTGTTCAATTTTGTGGGTGCAAGCATGTGGCTGGGGTAATCAGAATGATGAATGAAATATGGGTTTGATGAATCAACATTGGAAGTATTATTGGAGGATTTAGATTTGTCTGTAGGCGTGGTCATTATTGAAGAAATGTGGTGATAGTTTTGCTCTGATACCAACTCAAATAAATTGGAGAGAAAACCTTTTGGGAAAAACGTGCGTTGCATTCCATATGCAAAGTATTTCATATATACAAGAGGAAGGATCAATTATCCCATATTCTAATCCTAAATTATTGTGATCTACAATCAATGAAAAAGTTGACTACTTTAGAAAGGAAATTACATATCAATTATAATTATGTAAAAGTTGACTACTCTATAAAGGAAACTTTATATTAATTACAAATATATTCCTACTAATTACAATAATGACAAAGATAATTCTCAACAGAGTGATCGTCCTCGGATTTTTCACTTGCGCAAAGAGATGTCTAATATCCAACAAGGAAATGATTCTGTTGTAGCCTATTCCAATCGCTTGAAGGTATGGGATGAGTTGCATTTCCAGGAACCAGCTCCAAAATGTGTATGTGGTTTATGCATTTGTGGTGCTTCGAAGTCTTTTGAAGAAATTAATTCTTCTAATGCTATGATGCAATTCCTTGTTGGTTTGTCTGATTCCTTTGATCATGTAGTTAATAATATTTTAATGATGGATCATCTGCCTTCTTTTAATAAAGTTTACTCTATTGTTTCTCGGATGGAGAAACAAATTCTTTCTACTCACTCTGCTCCTAAAGTTGTTAATGCTAGTGTGCTTTTTAATAAAGCTAATGCTGCAAAATCTGCTTCCAAGAAGAAGGATTCTATTAAGAAGGAGGATCGTGTTTGCACACATTGTCATAAAGTTGGTCATCTTGAGGAAGCATGCTTCAAGAAGCATGGTTATCCTGAGTGGTTCAAGGAGAAATATCTGAAGCATAACAAGAGTTCTGCATCTGTGAATCTTGCTACAGCTGGTGAGGTTGATTCAGTTACTGCTTCTAATCAATCTTCTAATTCTTTGTCTGATTTGTTGCTAGAAATCAAGAAATATCTGTAAAGTTCTGCTAATACTGCAGTTGAAGCTCCTGTCAATGCTGCATATTTTACAGACTTTGCAGGTACCATTGTTTCCACTGTTGTTTCTAATGCTCATACCAGATGGATCATAGATTCAGGTGCTTCATGTCATGTATGTTGTTCACTTAGCTTGATGACTGCTATTGTTACTTCTAACAAAAATAATACTGTCCAGTTACCAGATGGTAGTATTAAGAAGGTAGCATGTGTTGGTTCTGTTATTTTCATTCCAAAATTAACTATTCACAATGTGTTCTATGTCCCTGGATTCAGGTATAACTTGGTTTCTGTTGCTCGGTTACTGCATGATAGTGCTCTTCATGTATTGTTCTGTAAGGATAAATGCCTTGTGCAGGACCAGATGAGTAATCAAGTCTTGGTTGTTGGTTTCATGGAGAAGCATCTCTATGTGTTGACAGCAGCACAAGCTTCTTCACAGCACTTAGTTTCTCATACTGCCATTGTAAACAATGTATTGTTTGCCTCTAATTCTTTTTGGCATGACAGATTAGGGAATCCTTCTTTTGATACATTGTCTCATTTACTATTTACTTGTAATAAGTCTACAGCTCCTTGTACTAGTTGTCATCAAGCCAAACAAACTCGTTTGTCTTTTGAAGATAGTTCTTCTAGAACTCTGCATGTGTTTGATTTGATTCATATTGATATATGGGGTCCTTTTGCTACTGCTTCAGTAACTAGTGCTCATTATTTCCTGACTATAGTGGATGATTATTCGCGAGTTGTATGGACTTATTTGATGCGAGATAAAGGACAAACAGTTCAATTACTTTTTAATTTCTTTGCCTATGTCAAAACACAGTTTGGTAAAGATATTAAAGTAATTCGAACTAACAATAGAACTGAATTTTTTAGTAAATAATTTCAGGATTTTTTACTTAACTTGGGTGTCATTCATCAGCATAGTTGTGCCTATACTCCTCAACAAAATGGTATTGTTGAGCATAAGCATAGGCATCTTGTTCAGGTTGCTAGAGCTATGTTATTTCATTCAGGATTGCTTAAGATGTTTTGGGGTGAAGTCATTCTTACTGCTACACATTTGATCAATAAGCTACCTACAAAGTTATTGGGTTGGAAGTCTCCTTTTGAATTACTTACTGGTATTCCTCCCTCTTATGATAATCTCAGAGTTTTTGGATGTTTGTGTTTTATCACTAATTTGGATCCTCATAAAAAGAAGTTTGATGTGAGAGCCTTGAAAGGTGTCTGTGTTGGATATGCTCACACTCAGAAAGCCTATAGAGTCGGTTTATACCATGCTATCTAGAGGTCTTTGGATGTGTTTTATGATGTTTTATAACCTATATTAGGTGTTTTAGGCCTCTAGATATGATAATGCATTTTGGTTCTTTTATCGGTTTTTAGTGTAATTCTCTCGTTTAAGTGTTTGATTATATCTTGAGGTTTTATATGTTTATCTTAGTGCAATTGTAAGTTTTTAGGAGCCAAGGACCCAATGATTACAATGTAAGAAGACCGGGATCGAAGCGGAATCAAGTCAGGAGCGAAACGGTGAAGAAAACTCACTTTTAAAATCTCGCCACTTGTCTTGCCAGATGCACATCTGGCGAGCTAACTGGCGAGAATTCCAGCAAGCACCTTAAAAGCTCGCCACTTATCTTGCCAGATGTTCATCCGGCGAGCTAAGTGGCGAGTTTCGCGAAATCTGCACTAAATTGTAATTTCGAACCCATTTCAATTCCTAACTTATATGACCCGGTTCCTAACCCTAAAGATCCGAAATTTAAGCCCAAAATCGACCCTAATCAGCCACATACACACTCTATTCATTTGGCCCCTAACACACACTCTTTTCCCATTATCTAACTTAGCCTCCACACTCCCCTTTCATCTGTTTTCACTACCACCACTGTCCATGGCCGAAATTGGAGGAGGAGGGCTCGTCTCCAGCGTTTCTCCATCAATGTCCGGCTAGATTCCTTGCTCGGAGCAAGGAGGATGAGGCTTGAGCACCGATTTTATCGTCTTAGGGAGTTTTTCTACACTTTATCGTCTTTTTACTTAGGGTTTCACTTTTGTTGGTAGACATTGTAGAAACTCTGATGTAATTGATGATTTAGTTGGTATTTCTTGAGCTTGGATTGATTGTATCACACTTTGAGTCATTAATTTGATACTCTACGTTGTTTAGCTCTATCGGTTTGTGATAATTGTGTGATTTATCTTAGTTGATGAATGTATGTTTGTTGATTGAACTAGCTCAATGAATTGTGACTAATTTGATTGTGGTTTGATTGATCATTTAATTGATTAGAAGCATGTTTAAGAACTAATTGACTAAGTTAATTGAACTTTTCTATGAGTTTTCATGGCATTTCAATTTAGTCCCTGTTTATAAAACTCCCAATATCATTTTGTGTGCAATGAGAGCCAAATCCATCCATTACTCCGAGTGTTTTCTCCATTTGACCTTTCCAACTTTAGTTTATTTTGATTTGCATTTTGATATTTTAGTCCTTAGTTATTTTAGTCCTCAAACAAACATTTTACAAACCAATTTTGATAAGTTTAGTGTATAGTTTTATTGCATTTTCTTTAGTTCCGGCTTCTTGGAATCGCTTAAACTCCACATACGAGAGTCCCTAAGAGAATACGACCCGGCGAGTATCATTATACTACATATTTAGCCAGTCTTTTTGGTGCGCATTGTGACGTGCGCGATCAAGTCTATTTGTTGGATTCAAAGAGAATTGTTTCTTCTAGGGATATAAAATTCTGAGTCAAATTTTCCTTACAAAACACCTTCTGTTCATTCTCAACCCATGTTTCCTTCTGTGTCTCACTTTGATGATCTTTTTCCTGATCCTGTTTCTAATTCTTCTACTCCTTCTTCTTCCATGCATTACCTACCACTTCATCTATTTCTTCTCCAAGTTCCATTTCTCAACCCTCCAATACCATTTCTTCTGATACATTACCTACCACTTCCTCTGTCTCTTCTCCAACTTCCCTTTCTCAACCCTCCAATACTACTAATTCTTCCTTGATTCCTTCATCTACTGTTCCAGTTTCCTCTTCCAATATTACTACTGCTTCATCTCCTCCTATCAGGAAAAGTACTAGACTAAAAAATCCTCCACCTTGGATGCAAGAATATGTTTCTTGCTCCATTCAACCTTCTTCTCCATACACTCCTTTCGCATTTCCATATATGTTCTCTTCTTCTTTCAGTTCTGACTATCTTCAATTTTTGGGTAATCTTACTCATCATAAGGATCCTACTTCTTATGAAGAAGCCAAAGATTCCTCTGAATGGGTTGCAGCAATGAATAAGGAATTGTTAGCTCTTGAACAGAATAATACTTGGACAATGGTTGATTTACCTTCAGGTAAGAAAGCCATTGGCTGTCGTTGGATTTTTAAAACTAAACACAACTCTGATGGTACTATAGAGAGGCATAAGGCACGTCTTGTAGCAAAGGGTTATAGTCAAGTTGAAGGGGTTGACTACACAAATTGTTTTTCTCCAGTTGCTGAAACTGTTACTGTCAGGTTGTTTCTTGCTCTAGCTGCTGCCAATAACTACTTGCTTCATCAACTGGATGTGAATAATGCCTTTCTTCATGGTTTTATTCATGAAGAAGTATATATGACCTCCCCTGGTTATATTTTAGGCACTCCTTGTCAGGTATGTAAGTTGCAAAGAAGCTTGTATGGTTTAAAGCAAGCTTCTAGGAAATGGAACATAGAACTAACTCAGAAGTTGCAGCTCATTGGTTTTAAACAATCTACTCATGATAATTGTCTCTTTACTCGATCTACTGCTGCTGGATACATTGCTTTATTGATCTATGTTGATGATATTTTATTGTCTAGCTCTCACATGTCCTTGATTACTGAAGTTAAGACTTATTTGCACAAAGAATTTACAATCAAAGATCTGGGTGTAGCTAGATATTTTCTGGGATTAGAATTGGCAAGATCATCTAAAGGCATCTATATTAGTCAGTGCAAGTATGCACTTGATTTGATTAGTGATGCTGGTCTTATTGGAGCTAAACCACTGGATGTTCCCATGGTCAGATGTTCTAAGCTTATGAGTTCAGAAGGTGTTAAATTTGCAGAACCTGAGAGATATCGAAGACTCATTGGCAAGCTTTTGTATCTAGGATTCACTCGTCCTGATTTTTCCTATGCTACTCAAACCTTAAGTCAATTTGTTCATAATCCTTATGAACATCATTGGCATGCTGCTCTGAATGTCCTAGGATATTTGAAATCTACTCCTACCAAGGGTTTATTTTATCTTGCTGCTTCTCCTTCTAAAGTTACTGCTTTCTGTGATGCAGATTGGGCTTCTTGTCCCATTACTCGCAAATCTTTAACAGGGTACTGTATTTTTCTGGATGATTGTCTAGTTTCTTGGAAAACCAAGAAGAAAATCACTGTCTCTCGTAGCTCAGCTGAGGCTGAATATCGCAGTTTAGCCTCTACTTCATGTGAACTCAAATGGATTTCTTTTGTGCTATATGATCTACATTTTCAGGTGCCTCAACCCATTGCTTTGTTCTGTGATAATCAAGCTGCCTTGCACATTGTGCAAAATCCTATGTTCATGAACGCACAAAACATCTAGAGATTGACTGTCACTTAGTCAGAGATCAGTATAAAGCTGGATTTTTGCTTCCATAGCATGTGTCTTCTGAAGCTCAAGTTGCAGAATTTTTCACCAAGCCACTTGCTGTTGCCAAGTTTCATTCATTTCTTTCCAAGTTGAAATTGATTGATCCTCAACACGTTCAACTCTAGGGGGCGTGAAGGCATAGATCAGCTGATATTTATGATGCTTAGTTGTCAATATTAGTTTAGTTGTAATAACTAATTAGTTACAGTCAGTTAGCATATAGTTAGTGAGTTTACAGTTTAGTCTAGTAGTTGGTAGAGTGTAGCGCATAAGCTCAGTTTGTATATAAGTCACACTTGTACAGTTTATCAATCAACATACCGATATTATTTTCTCAGTTTCAATCTTCATACTGTGATATTCTACAGTGTGGAAAGAAAGAAAACAACAACTTGAGAGCTCTAAAACTAAGACCAATACGATGCTCATATAACTTTGGTAATGGTCCAAACTTACTATTTATGGGGTTGTCCAAACTGGCTATTAGAGGCTCATTCATCAGCTCTATTATATTCCTCCTAGGCTTGATCTATTACTAATTATTAAATGCATGGATTCGAATTTTGAAGAATTGAGATTTAAGAGGAATTAGGGATGATTTATACTTGTTATGCAGGACTCATGAATGCTTTGTGTGTGTGTTCGTGAGGTTGAGAGTTTGTTGAATCATGATATGTTTCTCTCTCGATCACATTCATTCATTGCAACGTAACCTCTCAACTGATTGCAATTTTTTTTTAAATTTCTGTACAATTTGGAAACTATGATGGTTCTAATCTATAATTTTCTGGATTGTTTTGGACTGAACTGAAATTATTTTTTGCATGTTTGCACCAATGTGTAATTTTTTAGACTGTTTTGGACTGAACTGAAATTATTCTCTGCATGTCTGCACTAATCTGTAATTTTCTGGACTGTTTTGTACTGAACTGAAATTATTTTCTGCATGTCTGCACCAATCTGTAATTTTCTGGACTGTTTAGGACTGAGCTGAAATTATTATCTGTATGTCTGCCCCAATCTGTAATCTTCTGTACTGTTTTGTACTAAACTGAAATTATTTTCTGCATGTCTGCACCGATTTGTATTTTTCTGGACTATTTTGGACTGAACTGAAACTATTTTCTGCACATCTGGACTAATATGTGGCTAAATTTCATCAGTGAGGACTGATCTGGATTAATTTTTTTATGATTGGGACTGTTATAATTTAAATCTAAACTGAATTGCAAAAATTTTGTGAAATGAAAAGAGAATAAAAAATAAACTAAATTCTAATTTGAGGACCAAAACAGAATAAAAAATAACTTGAGGATCAAAATAAAATTAACCTCATAGAGAAATTGGTAGTGATGGACGAACTAGGAATTAAGGACTAAGTTATTTCACTAGTTTGTGTAGTCTTAAGTAATACTTGAGTAATAATTGGGCTATTTTATGGTTCTGGCTATTTTATAAGTATGTCTCAAGGCCCAAGTTATTTCATTAATTTGAGTAGTCTCAAAATAATTGAGCTATTTTATGATTATGAGTATTTTATAGATATATCTCATTTCTAGACCCATCTCATTTTTTATATAATGGATAGTTGATTATAGGCTTGGATCAAGTAGCTCAATCACCAATCAATCCAATACACACGGTGATTGACGTCTTATGTTAGTTACTTAATAATTTGATATATGTGAATTGCAAAACACATGAATAGGCATTTGGGCAGATAGTTTTGGATAAGAAGTTTAACTAACTCCCACTAAGGACACACCTAACGTTGAATTGAAATATGTTCTTCATCACTTATGACTTATGACCATAGCATATATACATATAACACATTGACAAGTGTTCTTCACATGAACACATCATATTCCTGTTTCACACTACATCCTTAGCTTCACATGCCAATTAATTGAATACTTCCAAATCAAAGTGTACTATATGGATGTACAAGGTGAGCCATCACCATTCACCCAACATGCTATATATCTATATACCTTCACTAGTTTCACTCTCGTTTGTCAAAATTCAATAGTTCAACATTAGTTGAAATGATAGACACTTCAATCCTAATATGTAATATAAGTCTCCAGATTAGATTTTAATAAAATGGTCAAAACCTCAAATTGATTTCAAATGTATGAGATGGATTTTAAATTAGTTTAAAATATTTTATCTGTTTCAAATTGGTTCTACATATTTTTATAATTTTTTAAATTGGTCCCAAACTAATAAATATGTGATCATATTTTTCTTATTTCAAGTTCAAATATGACAAATCTAGAGTTATAGGTTGCTTTAGAAGAGTACTTTCTCTACTTAATTCGAATCATCAACAAACGAGATCAAATCAGATTTCGAAAGTGGACTACTCATTTTATAGTCAAATAAACAAAGTTTGTCGTATTTCTCACATTTTATGTCTGAATGCGACGAGTTTGAAACTATGTATTAACTCTTAAAGAGTTCTTTCTTTATCCAGTTGAAACAATTAACAAATGAGAGCAAATTGCATACCAAAGTAAATTTAAGATCAATTTAAAAAATTATAGAAATATGTAAAACAAATATGAACCAAATTAAACACTTAGGATCAATTTACAATCTATCTTGTATATTTAAGACCAATTTGAAGTTTTTACCTAATAAAAAACATTCAAATGGTTTTACTTCTCTTATAAAACTTTTCGATTTGAAAAAAATTAATCTTTGCCTGAACTTCATTGTCGAAATTCAATGGAGGAACAAATTCTTGATTAGAGTAATAGCTAATCCAAATTTTACAAATAAAATTTTGACTTTGAGCCTTACTTAAAAGGCTCTCTTATAAAGAGAATTTTAGCCTCATTATATGAAATATTGGGAAAAAACAAATGGAGAAAAAAATTTACAATTGCTGCAAAGTTTGAGAACAAAAAAGTATTTTTACCCTAAAAAAATTCAATGAGTCCTCTCCATCAAGAAGAATCAATTTGGCAATTTCTAATGCAAAATATAACAAATAAAAAATGCAGGGGAGAGCTTAAGATGTTTGTGTGATTCTTTCCAGATTAGAAGAGATGTAATAACATACATTTGAGCATAGGTTTGACTTAAGTAGATTAGTGGGTTTGCATAGTTCACTTCCAAGACAAAACTGTTGATTTTCTCTCAATTTTAATGAGATAAGAAGATCAAATAGCACTGTATAATATATTCTTCAGAAGTCAGAATAGAGAGTAAAAAAAGTACTTTCTTCAATGACAACAAATACAAATGACCCAGTTAATCTCTCTCTAATACACAAGGAGAAACCACTAATCTTGGTCTTTATCCAAATGAGTGCACTCTTAAGATTGTCCACCCTGGACAAAATCTGAAGATTTTCTAACTGTTATAGCCAAATGTATATATATATATTACCCATGAACACTCACTACTAAGATTATAATCTAGGAAATTTTGAAGAGTGAATTGACATTCTAGTCGATCCCTAGATCATACGACAACTGTCATTTTAATCCCTAATTTTTTAAAATGTTTGGTTTAATCACAAAAAACTCATGACTCGTTACAAATTAGTTCTTCTATGAACACCATCCCTAACAGTGAACAACTACATTTCAAAATTTTAGGACTAAAATATCATTGATCACATAATGAAAGGACTAAAAGAGAGAACAAATCATTTGTGAAAATATGCATTTGAGCTATAGCAAACCTAGAAATGAACACAAGAGTCTAGCATAACGACAGCAACAAAGAAAGAAATAACAAAAAAAAAAAAATCAGAATATTATTTTATTTGTGTTGTTTTGTTCTTTTTGGAAAAAGAATATACAAAGAAACCGACATCAGAATATACACAACAAGACCAAAATTACTCAAACCCTCTGCCTGCAATGGAGTCCACCATGGATACACCTGAGCACAAGAAGTTAAAGATAAGTCCCAATCCGACATCAAACTCTAAAGTCACTCAATTTGCACCCTCAAAAATATTCAAACTTCAGCCACCATTAAGAAATGATCTTACAAACATTAATGTTAGCAATAAGTTAGAGCCGAAATCGTAAGTTTGTAGCACATGAAATTTGTTGAACCAGTGAATCCTGTTCTTGAAAAATGAAGGAAATGCCAGATTTTATTCATAAACCTTTGTATCGAAAAAGCATGCGGTTCTTATGTCTAATTCAAAGTTCTAAGATATTGACTCAATAATTAACACAAAAACACTCCAAAACATATCATCTATAATACAATGAGTGCATGTGAATCTTTTAAGACCTGTTTTCACCTGAATTTGTCTCATCCAATTGCTCCATCCATCTTTATGTTTTTTGAGAAAACACTCGATTCTGCTAAGTTATCGTGTCGCGGCTGCATTTTCGAGTATTTCCTCAATCAATTTATCACTGAGATGCAGGGGCTGCCTCTACTACACTAACTCTGCAATATATGGGGAAAGAAAAGACAAGCAAGCACACTGGCCTTGTTAACTTATACTCTCCAAAGATATACACTACAAGATTGGAGAACCCGTGATGATTGAACTACAACACAACTTCATTTGCCTCCTATTGCATGGTCTACTGAACATCTCTTCCAAAATTTTCCCGATCAAGCGGATATCGAAGCCGTCCAGATTGACTCTGAAACATAAGATAATCTTCAATCCAATTGCTTTCATGGTAACAAATAAATTTAAACATAAGGAGATGGAATGCAAGAACTTCTATGAAACTCTATTACATTACCAGAGTTCATTGTTTCAACAACAGAATATCACAATATTTCATAAGATAGAATAAAAAATAAAAATCTTCAGCTCAATTGCTGTTCGGGTAAGTAACAAGTAAATTTAAACAGCAAGAGATGGCAGCTCTGAACTTCCATGCAACTATAACATTATAGGATAGAACGAAACTGTGGTACACTTTATCAAGTTATTCTTTAAAATAGCAAATGATTGTTATTCCTTAAAAATTTCCATAGCAAAACTTGAATAACTATAACCAAGACTAATATCCTGATTTTTGTACATAATAGAATTCAGCAAAAATCTTTCACATAATTGATTTCTCAGTAAAAAGCATTATTTTGTAGATGAAACAGTAACAAGTGAATTCAAGCAGTAAGATATTGAAAGCTCTGAAACAGTGTATAACTATAACATAACACACCAGGGGTCATTATCTCAACTTAGCAAAATATTATTCCAAAGCCCAAATATAACGAAAGAAGGAGGGACACTAAAAATGAGATCTCCTAATAGGATTATCTGCTACAATTTGAAGCAGTATAGTACTACACAGTGGAAAGCCTTTTTTTGTTTCCTGTTGTAAAGTCAAAAGATAGCATGTGTCTGGTAGCATGACAATAAAGGAAGACAAGGATAAAACAAAGATCAGAACCGTTACCAATCAATCAACAACGTTTTTCAAGTGCCTATATATGCTTTACCACCAAAAGAAATAGTTGGGATTTGAAAACATAAAGACCCTCTCCAACAAACCCCCCCCAAAAAAAAAACATTAACTACTGAACAAATCCTAGTTCTTCCTCCATTAATGACAAAATATCTTAAAAAATCTAAATCTAGGAAGCACCATATTCAGACGCAATCAGATGATAACATATCATACATATCTTAACTAAATCTTTTTCAGCACTAAATGAATTGAAAACGAAACATGAACCAGAAGTATACCTTGGGAATAAAAGCTTCTGCCATATGCGACTCATCTTGGAACCCTTTTGATTCCAAGCAATCCGGCGGCGTTTCGAAAAGGGACAAGGAGAATTGCTTACGAACAACGCCTACATCAAAGTAAATCAAACCAGAACTCGGTATATCAACACGAATACCCTTCACAGGAAACCATAGAAATAGTTCTTGTGCCGTAATTCCCGAAAGAGCACCCATCTGGCCGAAACTCAAAGTCCCAGTAACGTTTTGATCGAAATGTAATTCGCTTTCGAATTTGGCATTGCAAGCTTGATCCAGATGAACCCAGAAGCGGCCTTCGCTGTCGATGTCGAATTCCTTGACGCCCTTTGGAAGGAGACCCATGGGGAGGCCGTGAGCGCGTAGGACTTCATAGATGGACGATTCGGCAGAAGTAGTGGATGATGATGATGATGATGATGATGAAGACGATGATGCGAGTGTGGAAACGAATGAGAAGAAATAGGAAAAGAGAAGGAGAGAACGAATGGTGGAGAAAAAGGAAAGCATTGTTTCTGGGTCAAGAAGGTGAAAGCGGCAAAAGGGTATTAAGGGATTGATTGTTAGAGCATTGGGATTGGGATTTTTAGGAAGAGATAGATAGATAGATAGATAGATAGATAGATAGATAGATAGATAATGCTCTAATGGGGTGTTAGGATCAGAGGAAGAAGGAAGGAAGGAAGAGAGGAATAGCAGAGAGAGAGAGAGAAGAAGGAGGAAGAAGAAGAAGAAGAAGAAGAAGAGAGGGAGACAATGGTGCCAGCTTGAATACAGGGAGGATTAGGAGAATGATCAATTATTGGTGGTCAGTGGGGTCCGTTGTTTTTTTTACAATCTTCTACCATTTGAACTCATGCTTGATTGGACTGCTAATGCCATGTTTGGGAACCGAGAAACTATACATGTAAAAAAAAAATTGGATAGATTACATAACTTAGGTGGCCTATGATTTAAAAAAGTTTACATTTTGGTATTCTATGGTCTATATCTTCAACAATTATGATACTTGTGATTTTAGTTACTCTGTAATAAAAGATTAAATGTTTATTTTTATCCTCAAACAATGGGGTAAGTTTCATTTTGGTCTAAAAATTAACTTTTTGTTTTGTTTGGATCCTCTAAATATGATTTTATATGATTTATTATTTTTAACCTAAACAGTTGAGATGAATCATTTTTTTTCTTATATATGTCATAGTAAGTGTGTTGGGAAAGAGGGAAAGAAAAATTTTTCACTTTTAGTCACAAATTAGAGATAGACTTGTGCTTGATTTTTATCTCCAATATATGACTAATAATAATGGTTAAAACCCGATAAAATCAAATTTTGGGAACCAAAATGGAACAAATGTGAAAGTTTGAGGGCAAAAGCAGAACAAAAAATAGTTTTACAACCAAAATGAAACTTACCCCATAGTTTGAGGACCAAAATGAGCATTTAACCTTGAAAAAAATTTTTTTATTGAGCCACATGCGTGGGAATAAAAACCGAGCTAAGATACAAACGAAATCGACGACTAAAAGATGTAATAAAAATCGATGACTAAGATGTAGTAGAAACCAATGGCTAAGATACAATAAAATTGAAAATTTTTTATTTTTTTATTTTTTTTTTGGTTTCCCAAGGTATCCCCCAGCCCGATGGGCTAAGGACTAATCCTCCGCGGATCTGAGCTCCATTTAAGGGTTTGCCGCTGGGCAATTGGTTGCAGCATACACAAGGCAGGGATCGAACCCCTGACACTTTCTTAAGCGACCTAGTGAGCTAACCACTAGACCAACCAAGCTTTGTTAAAAAATCCCCAATCCTCAGTGAAATCTCACTCAAATAATCGCTTTGAGAAAGAATTTTCGAAAATCCAAACTATCTTCTATCATCTCCCTCCTCAGAAGTTTAGATTTTCAAAATTTCTTTCTTAAAGCATTTGAGGGCGATTATTTGAGTGAGATTGCAGTGAGGATTGGGGATTTTTTACGAGTTTTTGAATTTCTGGGCGATTTTCGTACGTTTTCCAACGAGTTTGGAGCATTTTCCGATGAGTTTTAAATTTTTTGTGTTTTCATTTTTTGTCCCTCTGTCATTTGCTTTAATTTGTGTTGTTTTTGCATTTCTATTCCATTTTATGAAGAATTCATGGATTAGAATCTAGATGTAAGGTTTGAGAATCTTCAAGGATGCTCTTTCACTTTCATTTTGATAGTCAGTGACTTGAAGTTTTCAAGACTAAACTGTAATTTAAAATGGACGGAGGACTGACGGTGGGAGGTTTTCAAAACATATGAGACCAAAACTGAGACAAAAAAAGATATAGGGCGAATTTGGGAACTGGAGCAAAGATACAGGACCAAATTCGAGACAAAAGAAGTTATAGGACTGATTTAGAAACTGGAGCAAAGTTACTGGACCAAATTCACACTTTAGCCTAAAAATTAATAGAGCAAAATCACATGTACCCTAATTGTTAAGATACCAATATTCAAATTTTTCAACTACATACCACCTAAATGCAAACAAGCTAAACAACAGGTACCATTTTTGTAAATAATCCTAAACTTTTTGTTCTTTTTTCTTTTGAAAACAAAAAGGAAGATATATAAATGTTAGCCTAAAATGTACAAAGCCTCTCAAGTTTTAGCATTGTGCAAAACAATCTTGAAATTTAAAAGGTAGTGATGGAAATTTTCCAGAACTTTTGATTTTGTACAAATAATCTTGTTCTTTTGTTAAACTATTTAGGTCAAATTGCACCTTTGGTCTTATAACTTTTGCTCAGGTCTCAATTTGGTCCCATAACTTTTTTGTTGCACTTTTTGGTCCCATATCTTTGTAAAAAGTTGTAGATTTGGTCTCGTATCACTTTTGGTCCTATATCTTTGTAAAAACTTTCACCGTCAGTCTGATCTAAAAATATGAGACCAATTATGCACCTAGCCCAAAGATATGAGACCAATTCTACAACTTGACCAAAAGATATGAGGCCAATTTTGCAACCTGACCGAAAGATATGGGACCTAAAGTCCAATATGGGACCAAATCTGCAACTTGAGCAAAAGATATGGGACCAAAAGTGCAACAAAAAAAGTTATGGGACCAAGTTGAAACCTGAGCAAAAGTTATGGGACCAAAAATGCACTTTGGCCAAATATTTATTAAGAAAACTAAGTTATTTGCAGTTTTGTGATTCTTAATGCATCTTACATTGATTGAAACTTAAAATTAACTATTATTATAATAACTATAGTAGCCAAAAAAATAAAAAAATAATTGGAATTTTTTAAATGAAAATTTCAATAAAAGAGGTTATTTGCACAAAATTAAAAGTTAAATGAGTCTTTTATCACTTTTAAAAGTTTAAAAAAACTTTGTGCATTTTAGCCTAAATTTTATTTCTCGAAAAAATTTTACATTTTTTAATGTAAAGTAATAAATTTTAGAGTAAAATAATAAGGCAAAAGTATTATCGACACCCTCAAACTATGGGGTAAATCTTAGTTGTATCCCTAAATTTTTTTTATTGCTAATTATATCTTTAAAGTTTCATAATTATCTCAATTGTATCTCAAGGCCTAACATTATTTAGATTTTTTTTATAATACAAGAAAAACAATGAAGCCCAAGATGAATAATAGGCCAGTTAGTGTATAGGATCATTCTTATAAGAAAAATACAAAAGAGAATAGTATTAGAACTAGAAACATTACAAACCATACTAGAGCCAACACATTTAGAGGCATAATCCTCAAGGTTCATAGAAGCAGGGGAAGCATCTGTCCTTGAAAAGAAGACACTGACATATTTGTCCACCATTAAGGAAATCATTCTGATTGCCGCATCAGGGCATGTATGAGAGCTATTATGAATCTTCTTATTTCAAATTTTCCAAATGCCATCAAGACCAACCAAAATAGTGAGCCAAATTTTATAGTTATCAACCAGATTCCTTTTGCATGACTTGGCCAAGAACAACAACCATTGTTGGAAGTTACAAAACCTCGAACCACCAGTCTTTAACGAAATAGACAAACTGCACCAGCCATCCCTGGCAAAGTCACAAGAAAGGTATGATTTATGGAGTCATCATTGCCACAAAAGAAGGGGCACTCAATAGGACACCCAGGGGTGTTCGCGGGGTGGGTGGGTGGGTTGGGTTGGGTTAGGTTGAGGGTGAGCTAGATTGGATTGAGATTTCTTAAGGGTGAGTTGGTTTGAGTTGGGTTTTGAAAAAAAATTATTTCAAACGAAACCAACTCAAACCAAAGGACAATGGATTGGATTGGACAGGCTTGCGGGCTAACCCATTCTAGTATGCAAACTTTTTTTTTTACCAAAGTATTTTCATATTATTTAAAATTTCCTATGACTTTTTTTTTTAATTTTATGTAAATAAAAATCTAAAATAAAGTAGCCTCTATTTCACCATGTGTGTGTGTGTGTGTTTTTTTTATTTCATAGCAAACAGTTTAACAAGGGGTAAGAAATTCAAATCATTGCTACTGTCACAAACTCAATTTCTACTTTCTAAATAGTAATTACAAATTTACAATATCCCACACAATTAAAATATATAACATCTCCAGATAGTGTCGACTTATGCAGTAGGAATTAACAATTGAGGATATATCTTCCATCACTTACTGAGAGAGGTAAATGGCTTGGTGAAAGACGTTAAAAAAGAGAGAGAGGTAGAAACTAAAAACTTAAATGAAAAGTGAAAAGGGATAAAAATGAAAGCGTAAATTGAAGAATAAGATGTATAATAAAATATATATATATATATGGCGGACTAGCGGGTTGGGTTGAGTTGGATTGAGCAGGTTTAAAATTCTGAAACTCGCAACCCAACCGAAACCACTACGGGTTCATTTTTTTCAACCCAAACCAACTCAGCAACCAAACCCAAACTTACAGGTTGGGTTGGTTTTGGTGGGTTGGCGAATTGGTCCGAACCGCTGAACAGGACACCTCAGGTGGTGAGCATTAATGTTGGTGAAGGTCGACAAGGCCTTGTGCAACAATTTACATGCAACGCTAAGAATTTTGTACGACGCTTTTGTCTTCCAAAATTCTTTCCAAGGAAAGATGGCAATATAAATATTGCTTAAATATGGATAATAAGACATGTACAATAACGAATAACCAATCGATGTGGTATATGACCCAGAAGAAACAACTTACCATAAGAGGGTCTCAGGTGCTCTCCTAACAGAAGGGGAGGGGGGGGGGGGTAGCACAAATGTGACCTACCTCATTCTCCGAACACATAATTATGAGTTTTTTTTACATCACAAGAATAGGAGTCATAATTAAGAACATCAGACACTATGACCCACGTCGATTGCCCTTCAAGATGAAACCTTGAAAATTTACTCCGGAGGTCGACATGTTCCCCACTACCAAGCTTCTATCGAAGAGGATATGTGATGATATTAAAATTACGACATATGTCCTTCCAAGCGTGAGAAGCCTTGGGGGAAGGTTTAAGTTGAAAGTCAAAGTGAGGAATCAGATTTTTATTCCTAACCCATTTGGATACGATAGAATCAGGTCTGTCAAGAACTATCCAAGTTTGCATCGCAAGTAGAGCCCTATTGGTAATGCGAGAATCCTGTAATCCTAGACTGCCAAGGTTCTTAAAAGTGACTCCTGTTTGATAATGATGAGCGATCCTTAGATTTGAGGAGAAGAATTTCTTAAAAGTGAGAGGTGTGTTTGGACTAAACATAATGTTTGACTCCTGTTTGATAATCGAAAGACCTGCCACAGAACATAAGAGGTCAAGAACCAATCTCAGGTTATCAGAAGCCTACATGGAAACCTTGAAAAAGAAATAGTCATGTCATAATCATACAAGAGATGAGAGATACGAGGACCCCATCTTGCAAACTGCATCCCCTAAATCTGTTTTAATTGTTCAGCATCCACTAGAAGACAAGAGGGAACGTTCATACAAAAGATTAAAAGATAAGGCGATAGAGGGTCTCCCTATCTAAGACCTCTAGCCACCCGAAAATGAATAGAAATATAATCTACCCATTGAGAAGAAGCAAAAAAGAGACAGAATTAACACAGTGCATGATGCAATTAACAAAGGAGACCGCAAAGTTCATCCTTCGGAGCATTACCTCAAGAAAGTTTCAACTGAGCCGATTATAAGCTTTAGCCATATCAACTTTGAGGGCCCCCCAGAAGGACTTCTCCTTTTTTGTCTTTATTTTGTTGTCAATTGTATCCTAAAAGTTTCACATTAGTGTCAATTGCACTACAAAATTTTAACATTGTGTCAATTGTGCCCCATAAATATTTTCCATTAAAATATTTAGACGATGTTAGGTCTTAGGGTACAATTAAGATAAATGTGAAAATTTAGAGGTATAATTGACAACCGAAAAGGTTTAGGGGTACAACTAAGACTTATTCCATAGTTTAGAAAGACCACAGGTGGGTTTGCCAAAATAATAATTAAACTCTTAAGAGATAATAAATTTGTTCATTTGATACATAAAAGAAAAACTTATAAGATTTCGTCTTTTTTTCTTTGAAGTGTATCTACCATAGGTAGCAATAACAAATCTTCTAACTGCGAGCTTTCTTCTTAAGGATAAAATTGGCCACATAATACCTTCTATGGTAGGATTAAAACTTTCACCACTTGAATAAGATTTAGTCTTTAAAGTTAAATATATAATTGTAATCAATTTAGTTCTTTTAATAAAAAAAAAAGGCCAAAGTGCAAATTAGGTCCCATGTCTTTTGCTCAGTTCGCAATTTGGTCCTGTATAATTTTTTGTTGCACTTTTGGTCTCATATATTTGCAAAAGGTCCCAATTTTAGTCTCATACCATTTTTGGCCCCATATCTTTTAGTTAAGTTGCGAATTGGTCCCATGTATTTACAAAATGGTCAACCGTTAGTTGATCTTTTTGCAAAGATATGAGACCAATTTTGCACTTAACTCAAAGATATGGGACCAAATCTGCAACAAGAAAAGATATGGACCAAAAGTGCAACGAAAAAAGATATGGGACAAAATTAGGAATTGAGAAAAAGATATGAGATCGAATTTTCACTTTGACCTAAAAAAATATATAATAGACTAAATAGGTAACCAATTTAACATGGTCTTAAATTTTTAGGTAAATTACAAATTAGGTACCTGTGGTTAGACCGAATCTCACATCACTGCTGTGTGGTCTGAAAAATTTCACTTTAGGTACCTGAGATATGCGTCGTTTAGCAATTAGGATATCTGCGTTTCTGTTCCGTTAAATTTATGGGAAAATGCTGACATGGCGCAATCTTAGCCATCGATTTCTTATGTATCTTACCGTCGATTTCTATTGCATCTTAACCATTGTTTTCTTTTGCATTTTAGTCGTTGGTTTTCACTCCAAGGTTAAAATCTCATTTTTGGGTCTCAAACTATGGGGTAAGTTTCATCTTAGTCCTCTATTTGTCAACTCACTTATTATTATGTATTTGAGTAGGGGTGAACAAAAACATAAAAAATACATAAAATAAATAAATGGGTTAAATACAAAATATGAATTCTTTTTTGAAAATAAAGTAGCCCGGTTTGGCTCGGTCGGACCTGATGGCTCGACCTGAGTCTAACCGGGTCGGGTCTCAGGTCCGACCCGACCCATCCTGTGATCACTCCTATCTTTGAGAGAGAAATGATTCATCTTAATTATTTAGGTTAGAAATAACGGAGTAAACTATATGAAATAACATTTTTGACAAAAAACGGAACAAATATGAAAGTTTGAGGACCGAAATGAAATAAAAAATAGTTTTAGAACCAAAATGAAACTTTTCTCATAGTTCATGGACCAAAATTTTATTTTTCACTGAGTCACGTGAGCGCCACGTCAGCATTTTCTGTTAAAATTGACATAACAAAACCACAAGTACCTTAATTGCTAAGCGGCCAATGCCTCAAGTACCCAAAGTGAGATTTTTTAAACCATACAACGCCAATGTAAGATTCAGCCTAACAACAAGCACCTAATTTGTAATTTACCCTAAATTTTTTTTGACATTTTATATAATAACTAATGTTATGCAATCACATTTTCCAGTTAACTATGTATAAATATCATAACAAAATAATTAAAACAAAGAGTAAATTAATAATCTTTTTTGGTAGAGTGAATTAATAATCTGAGCCTGAAAGATTTAAATATATAATTTAGTTCTGGAAAAAAAAATTAAATGATATATTTGTTAATTCCTAAAAGAATGAAACGATATATTCTTTAGTCCATAAAAATGACTAACAAATATAACATTTGATTCTTTTAAGGATCAAATTGTGTATTTCAATTTTTCAAAGAGAGAATTGACAACTTATTTTTCATCTTTTGTTTTAGGTTTCTCATGGAATAAGTTAGATCTTATGTCCCCCTATTTTAGTGGTGGTTTTATCCAGATCTATTTCTGGTTCTAATCTTTCCTTGTGAAAGATTCTATTCTAATATTAGATCTTGAATCAGATCTGAGCATATATGCCGGAAAACATTCAATGTTTCAGCAAACTGATGGAAGAGTCTATGACATCTACATTTGGGACGAACACTACTTTTCTGATATGTAGAGAGTTTCATGGTAAACATTTTGTTGGCAACACCAAAATCAATGATGACTTTCATCCTGCAGATAAGATCATTTGTACTTTAATTTGTTATTCTAGTTCAACAATGTTTGCAAATTGTTCTTTTGTTTTATTAGATTGTAGTTTTCTGATTAATTGTAAGTGTCGTCTGGCTTTTTTATAATATAGTTTCCCATTATGTTTTTCAAAAACAAAAAAAAAACTGAGTTGTTAATTTCTTCTTAAACAATTTATAATTGGAAGTTTAATATATTCAATGTTGTAAAATTACTTTTGGCCAAAGTGCAAATTTGGTCATGTAACTTTGTTCCAGGTTTCAAATCAGCCCTATATCTCTTTTTGTTTCGAATTTGGTCCTATATCTTTACTCCAGGTCCCAAATCAGTCCTATATCTTTTTTTGTCTCACTTTTGGTCCCAATGTTTTGAAAACCTCCCAGCGTTAGTCGTCCGTCCATTTTAAATTACAGTTTAGTCCTGAAACTTCAAGTCCCTTTCACTTTAGTCACTGACTATCAAAATGAAAGTGAAAGAGCAACCCTGAAGATTCTGAAACGTTACATCTTGGTCCCTAATCCATGAATTATTCATGAAATGGAATAGAAATGCAAAAACAACACAAAGTAAAACAAATGACAGAAGGACCA
Source organism: Chamaecrista fasciculata (assembly GCA_003254925.1). NCBI lineage: Eukaryota > Viridiplantae > Streptophyta > Magnoliopsida > Fabales > Fabaceae > Chamaecrista > Chamaecrista fasciculata. The sequence goes on from QANZ01039006.1 coordinate 33,658, forward strand.
AAACTGAAAACGCAGAAAATTTAAAACCCACTGGAAAATGCCCCAAACTCGCCAAAAATACAGAAATTGCCGAAAAACTCAAAAACTCATCCAAAAACTCCAATCCTCACTGAAATTTCACTCAAATAATCGTTTTCAAATGCATTAAGAAAGAATTTTCGAAAATCTAATCTTTCTTCTATCACCTCCCTCCTCAAAAGTTTGGATTTTCGAAAATTCTTTCTTAAAGCATTTGAGAGCGATTATTTGAGTGAGATTTCAGGAAGGATTGAGGTTTTTGGATGAGTTCTTGAGTTTCTCGCCGATTTCCGTGCGTTTTCCGGCGAGTTTGGGACATTTTCTGGTGGGTTTTAAATTTTCTACGTTTTCAGTTTTGGTCCTTCTGTCATTTGCTTTAATTTGTGTTGTTTTTGCATTTCTATTCCATTTCATGAAGAATTCATGGATTAGGGACCAAAATGTAAGGTTTGAGAATCTTCAGGGATGCTCTTTCACTTTCATTTTGATAGTTAGGGACTAAAGTGAAAGGGACTTGAAGTTTTCAGGACTAAACTGTAATTTAAAATGGACAGAGGACTAACGATGGAGGTTTTCAAAACATATGGGACCAAAAGTGAGAAAAAAGAAGATATAAGACTAATTTGGGACTTGGAGCAAAGATACAAGACCAAATTCAAGACAAGAGAATATCTACTGATTTGGGACCTGGAGCAAAGTTACAGGACCAAATTCGTACTTTGGCCTTTATTTTTTTAGAACTAAGTTAAAACATTATTTTTTTTTGTAAAATTATTATTACTGAGTTGATTTTTTATAATAGTATTATACCCTTGTATAAATATTCCATTACCAAAAATCCTTCAAATATCTTGTTTAATTTCTACTAATTAAAAAAAACAAACTCTAGTCTTTTACTGTTGTAAGTGACTTAACTAACTATTTAAGTTATTGTTTTTTATAACAACAAAACCATTGTTTTTTTAGTTACATATTTTTTCATTTTAGAATCAGATTATATACATTAAAAAGACTAAACGAAATCTGTTTCTTAAGAATTTTTTTATTTTATTTTACAAACGCCGTTTTACATCTTCTGATGTTTAAGAGTTTTATATTTTAAGGAGAGGAGAGGAGAGGAGAACTGGAAGATTTTTAACCTTAAATTTCTAAGCTCGTTTAAAGAAATAATCTAATTTGGTAAAGAAAAAGAGATAATCCTGATTTCTTTCTATTTTTATATTATTTAAGTAACATCCTTTTCGGCCAAAAAAAATGAAAAATATTATCCACATCTGCGATAGTCCAGACTCCAGAAATAGTCAAGATTTTTTACAAAAAAAAATAGTCAAGGTTTTATGTGCGTAAGCTTTACTATAATATCTCATGAAATAAAAATCTTTTTGAACAAGACGCCATTACAAATAGGGGTTTTATTTGAAATAATTGGGTATGATTTTAACTTTTATGTTTTTTTATTATAGACTGATGCATCAACTTAATAAAAATTAAATGATAAAAGTATATTTTTATTTTATCAAAAATTTATTTTAAAGAAATTAGATAAATATAATCCTAATATAGAGAAGATACGAGATAAAAAATATTATTTTAACCTATAGACTAAATCATTCACAATTTTAATATTATATAAAGTATAAACTAACAAAATTATTATTTTTTTTATTTGGGGTAATTATAATCATAACATATATATTTATTAAGTGAAATAATCCATCACCAATTATTTAAAAAGCTACAAAATATAATTTTTTTAATAATCATTTATTTCAATCCCAAAGGAAAGAAATCCACTCAAATTATATACTTTTTTTAAAAAATATAAACCAAATAATTCAGATTATTCATAAAAATAAAAAAGTAAAAAAAAACAACTTTGTTTTCAATTTCTACCCTTATAAAATTCATAGAATCATACGTTTTCATATATGTGTTCAAAACCAAACCAAACTAATTTGACCAAATCAAACCAAACCGAATTGAACTAAACCGATGAAATGAGCGGTTTGGTTTGGTTAGAAATGCATTAAAATTGAATGGTTTTGTTCAGTTAACAGTTTAGACCTATAATTAACCGAACCGACCGCTAGTATTTATATATAGTTATTTTTATTTATATTGTTATATGTGATTACATTTAATAAAAAAAAAACTATTAATTTTTAATCATCATTTGATTTTATCATATTTTTCATTATGTTATCTTATTGAATCATAAAAATTTTTTGGCTTAAGTGCACTTTTGGTCCCATAACTATGACAAAGGTTTCATTTTGGTCCCATAACTTTTTTTGTTGCAATTTTGGTCCCATAACTATGACAAAGGTTTCATTTTGGTCCCATAACTTTTTTCGTTACAATTTTGGTCTCATAACTATGACAAAGGTTTCATTTTGGTCCCATAACTTTTTTTTGTTACAATTTTGGTCCCATAACTTCTCAAAAGGTTCCAACGTTAGTCCCTTGGTGAATTCCATCCATATTTACCCGTTAAGTATGACGTGGCATAATAATTAGGATCATGATGTGGGAAAATAAGATGAAGTGGACTGAAATAGGATCTATATGCAACATATTAAAACTTATCTATACCCAACCACAAAATATACAAAGAGTGGTACTGACAGGGACCAATATGGTAGGGAAGAAGAGACTTCAAGCAGAAGGCGCCGACGAAGTCGATGGGATCCTCAGTCAGAGTCGAACGACCAAAGTGGCGGCGACGGCGAATCGGGAAGCGGAACGAGGAAGAGGAAGTCCCGTTGGGCTGACGAGGAAGAGGAAGTACCACTCTTTGTATATATTGTGATTGAGTATAGATAAGTTTTAATATGTTGCATATAGATTCTATTTCTGTCAATTTCGTCTTATTTTGCCACATCATGATCCTAGTCACTATGTCACGTCATACTTAACAGCTAAATATGGATGGAATTCACCAAGGGACTAACGATGGAACCTTTTGAGAAGTTATGGGACCACAATTGCAACAAAAAAAATTATGGGACCAAAATGAAACCTTTGTCATAGTTATGGGACCAAAATTGCAACAAAAAAAATTATGGGACCAAAATGAAACCTTTGTCATAGTTATGGGACCAAAATTGCAACAAAAAAAAGTTATGGGACCAAAATGAAACCTTTGTCATAGTTTTGGGACCAAAAGTGCACTTAAGCCAAATTTTTTTATCTTAGACAATGATTAACTACTATTCTTCGTCATACAATTTTATCCTCTCAAATCTTAATCTTATTTTTTTTATTATACTCCAAAACACTATTTTTTTTCTTTCTAATTTTATAATTAATTAATAAAAGCAACTGATAAGTTTGTTAACCGCTCAAACCGACCGCCCAAATCGCCTATTTATTGGTTTGGTTAAGTAAATTATTTTTAACCGCTTGGTTAAGGATTACTTTAAACCGATGTGAGCGGTTCGGTTAAAAATCTTGTTCATAACCGCCCAAACCACCCAGTAAACACACCTATGTTTTTATATAATTCTCTACCAACCACAATTATTGCATACTTATTTAAATAATTTCACACAAGAAAATATCCTTTTACAATAAATTAGCCAAATAAAATTTCAACTTATAATCTGATTATAATCGCAATCAAACAAAGAAATGGTAAATCTTATAAAACAAAGTGAAATAATAATACCAAAATTATGAAAGAACTTTCACTTGGTATGAACTCTAATCTAATATGTGTATATTGAAAAGTAAGAAATAAATTAGGACTTAAGATTAGAGAGATATTGAAGATCTTTAACGTTATAGTGTGCTACTGTGCTTAGCTATTTATAGAAATTCTCCTTAAACGTAGTTTTGGTAATTTTGAAGGATTAGGCTACTTTCAAGCTAAATATAAGCTTGTGATAATAAACAATTGACATTTTTGTGGGTAAATAACAACAAATTAATGACGCTTCAGTTTAATAGAACTATAATTACAACTTATTAATGTACTATTAATCTGTTTACTTTTCATCTTATAATTAAAATAAATTAATAATTTAATCTCTAGAAATTATAAATATTGTAATTAGTTATTGAAAGATAAAATAAAATTCAATTATTAAAAAATGTAAGTATAATTAATATGATCTATTTATTAAAAATATTAAATACAAATTCATGAAGAATATAATATAATTTATAATTTAATTGCTAGTACATATAACAATTGATATTATATATTTTTTAATTAAATTTGAATTAATCAAAATAAAATTGATTGTAATTATATTTTTTTAAAAGACATAAAATATTATATTTTTAGCTTCTAAAAACTAAATTAAGATATTTGTTATTTTTTAACAATCAAATCACTACTAAGGTATTCAAAAACTTAGTAAGAGAAATTTATCTGTGATCATATTTAATTTTAATGGAATTAATTTTTATCTAGACGACTAAAATTAAAGATAATACTACTAAAGAAAATTCATATTATGCTTTTTGTTTCTTTCTCTTTCATCTCTTTTGCTAACTTTTTTTAATTTTTAAATTACTTATGTTGAAAAATATATTAAATTGGAGAAAAAAAAACACATGGCCTCATCTCTAGAACTTTTACAATCACAACCCTAAAAAAATAATAGAAGAGATATTTATCGGAGAAAATATACTATTTGTTCCCACGATTTATACTGAATCAACTAATTCGCCACTGAATAATCAAAATATACTACTCAATCCCTAAATTATTATTATTGTCATTAATTTGATCCCCGAGTCAAATTCAGGGACCAAAAAAATACAAATTTAAGAATTAAATAGTATAAAATTAGTACAAATTCAAGGAGGAAAAAATATAAAATTAATTAGTTCAAATTCAATTACTAAATATTATTAATTTAGCACAAACTTAGGGATAAAAAAACATAAAATTAGTTCAAGTTTCAAGGACCAAATCGTCATTAGGGACCAATAGTTGATACTTGAAATACTCTGGGGATCAAATTGTGTATTTCAATTATTTAAGGACTAATCAGTTGACTTGATATAAATTTAGGAATCAAATAGTAGGTTTTCTCTACTTATAATTTTTTTTAGGCAAAAGTATTTTTAGTACCCCAAAAATATGATATTAGTTTCAGTTGTACTGTCAAAGTTTTGTTTAAGTCAATTGTACCCCTAAACTTTTCCTTTTTGTATGAATTGTATTTCAAAATTTGAAGATACAATTGATTCAAATGTGAAATATTTGAGCTACAATTACTCAAAAAAGAACTTTAGAAGTATTATTGAAATGATCTCATAAATATGAGTACTTTTGTTTTTTTTTTTTTTCTTTAAATCATCACCATCTTTTTTTGTCAATATGAAATGCTTGCTTGAGTTGTCCAAACAAGGCATAAGAACTAGGGCAGAGCCCGTAATTAAGACGAATCTAATGGGCAATTTTAGGGAGAAGGACTTAAACGACATGAAGTTAATTTATATTCGGCCACATGGGGTGGGGATGGAGTCCAAAAATGGCAAAGACGGCAACAGTGTCCTACACGCGCATTTAAGGCGCGTGGAATGGCACATCAGAACCGTGGATATGCATGAAGCATGATAAGGACCTGCTTGAGATTTTACGATGAAGTCGCAGGTGGATATGAGTATAAAATTTAAAATTGATTACTAAAAATAATTAAAGATATATAATACTATATTGACATGATTTTATTTTAAAAAAAGGCTCAATAAAAAATCAATTATATTATATAAAGAAATTTATATTATTACACAAGCTATACAACTCTTATTTTAGTCAAAAGCATCTCTAATATCTTCAAATCTTCAAATTATATTACAATTAAGTTTTAGGCATATCCTTTTTTATATATATATATATATATATCATTCGTATCTTAAAATTTTGCATTAGATTCAATGTCTCCCAACACCTCCTAACTCTATTAATTTTTTTTTTTCTTTGGCCAAAATAGATAGAAAACATTTAAGGGACCAACTATGCCAAGTTTTAAAAAATTGAGGGATCAATATGAAACGAAAAATAACTGAGGGACCAATTTAGAACATTAAGCATAATTGAGGGACCAAAATATGACTTTGACCAAGAACTATTAACTGTCTTGGATATTATTACGAAGGCAAAACACCCTTTCATGCCCCTAACGTTTGCAGTGATTTTCAGTTATGCCCTTAACGTTTCATTTTGTTCAGGTATGCCCTCAATGTGCAACAAACGTTTCAATTATGCCCTCAATTTTGACTCAATGCACATGTGGCAATTTTTTTTGCTTATGTGTCATTTTTTTTTGTCTGACTTGATTACGTGGCATCATGACTGGGCATTCTTATTTTTTTTTTCCACCTTGGCATGATGACTGGATTTACATTTTTAAACATAAAAATTGAGTAAACTAGCAAATCAGTCCCTGGATTTACATTTTTCATCATCTTCATTCATTTTAGTCCCAAATTCTCAAAATAAAATTGTAAAGTGTCCCAAAACTCTTCAAAACATTCCAATTTAGTCCTTAAAAATATTAAAAACCCTAAATCCTAAAATCCTAAACCCTAAACCCCAAACTCTAAACCCTAAACCCTAACTCCCTAAAACTTAATTTTTTTAAATTTTCATCTTCATCTTCTCAATTTAACATAAATCCCAAATTTTTTTAATCCCTAAACCCCCTAACTTTTTTTTCATCATCACCATTCATCATCTTGGTTGGTTCATCATCCTCATTCATCATCTTCGTCAGTTCATCATCCTCATTCATCCCTAATCATCAAATCCTACAAGCAGCCCTGCATCTGTCAAAAATTCCATTGCAGGATCTACTTCCATCTACTGACTGACTCAACTATGCATATATATGACTCTTAAACTAGTAATTAAAGATTACAAAATACACATAATAATTCTTTTACAGAGAATCCCAATCAATCTCATAAGAAGGGTACTTCTGCAGATTAAAACTATCCGAAGCACCATCCCACTGCGATTCACCCAATTCCGCAAACGTCAGATCTGACAACGGCGACGATCCCGCAGATCCTGATCCCTCGCTCTCCGTCGTCATCGCCGGCGACAAGATCTCCTCCACCTTCGGATCGGCCTCCTCCTCCGGCAGCGGCGGCGGCGGAGCAGCAGCTGCTGCTTTTTTTGACCTCTTGGAAGCTCCGGCGGCGGCATATCTCTTCTCTTGCCACCATATGCATATCTCGNGACAACGGCGACGATCCCGCAGATCCCGATCCCTCGCTCTCCGTCGTCATCGCCGGCGACAAGATCTCCTCCACCTTCGAATCGGCCTCCTCCGGCGGCGGCGGCGGCGGAGCAGCAGCTGCTGCTTTTTTTGACCTCTTGGAAGCTCCGGCGGCGGCATATCTCTTCTCTTGCCACCATATGCATATCTCGCTCTCCGTCGTCATTCACTCTCTTCTCTTGCCACCATATGCATATCTCTTCTCCATAAGGAATAGTGAAAAGAATTCTATTTTAATCCATAATATTTTTTTAAAAGAATTTTTTAAAAAATGCAAGTTTGGACATAATAGTATATCTTAGGGGTTTAGGGTTTAGAATTTGGGGTTTAGGGTTTAGGATGTTAGGTTTTAGGGTTTTTAATATTTTTAAGGACTAAATTGGAATGTTTTGAAGAGTTTTAGGACACTTTACAATTTTATTTTGAGAATTTGGGACTAAAATCAATGAAGATGATGAAAAATGTAAATCCAAGGACTGATTTGCTAGTTTACTCAATTTTTATGTTTAAAAATGTAAATCCAGTCACTATGCCAAGGTGGAAAAAAAAAATAAGAATGCCCAGTCATGATGCCACGTAATCAAGTCAGACAAAAAAAATGACACATAAGCAAAAAAAATTGCCACATGTGCATTGAGTCAAAATTGAGGGCATAATTGAAACGTTTGTTGCACATTGAGGGCATACCTGAACAAAATGAAACGTTAAGGGCATAACTGAAAATCACTGCAAACGTTAGGGGTATGAAAGGGTGTTTTGCCGAAAAATTGAGTGAAAACGCAGGAAAATCATATGTGACAATATGTGCCACAAGGAACTTGATGATTCTTTATAGAGAAAACATACTTTTTAATCCCTGAATTGTTACTAAGTCAATGATTTAATTTTCGAATTGTAGAAAAATATGAATCAATTTCTAAATTTTACACCATCGTCAACTTTTGGGTCTCTGAATTGTAGGAAAATATGAATGAGTCCCTGAATTATAGAAAAATACGAATTAGTCCCTGAATTTTACACCACATTCAATCTTTTGGTCCTTCAGCTGTTAAGTGTTAATCGTTGTGGACCATGCTCTAATTGATTATATTCACTCCAAAATAACCTAACATTTATTTAACACATAATCGTGCACATCTTTAAGATTGGCATGAAGGATTACCCTTGGTTTGATGGTATTATGATATTATCTTCTTTTTGCAATCTAATTTCTATGAACCCTTAACACAAAAGACAATCATCTTGCTGAGTTTCTCCTTCTGCTTTGATGGTATTATGATGTTATCTTCTTTTTGAAATCTAATTTCTATGAATCCTTAACACAAAAGACAATCATCTTGCCGATAGTACAGAGATGGAGGCAGTAGCATTGGATGTAGAGGAAGCACTAGCAGTAGAGGTAGAGTTGTCTCCCCTGGGTCTCAATTTAGAGTCAACAAAGACAGGCATGGTGGGTCTCATGTGTGGCATTAGGCCTTTGCTTTTGAGCAAAACAACAACTTCAGACATTGTTGGCCTTATTGAAGCAGATGCTTGAGTGCATAGCAAACCAATCTCTATCATCTTTTTCATTTCTTCTGCATCATACTCTTTGGGGTTTAAGCTATTATCTACCAGCTCTATGTGCATGTCTCTCTCATAAAGTTTCCATGCCTGTGTCAAGTGAGATCAAATTTCTTTTATGTTAAACCAGAAAAGAACAGATTAATATAATGGAAGAAAACTAAGGTGAGATTCCTGAATTTTTTTAAAATTTTTATAAAAAATTGCAAAATACTTTATACTTACTTACTCTTTGAAGGAGGAATTGGCCTTCAACATCAACCTTCAATTCAGTACTCTTTTGGCCACTGATGATTTCTAGAACTACAACACCAAAACTATACGTATCAACCTTCTCTGATAACTGACCATGAATTGCATACTCTGGTGCTGTATATCCCCTAGCAAAACCATGATACATATAGTTACCATCATTTAACAAGCTAAGAAGTATATAGATGTTGATATAAATATAGGGCACAGCATAGATATAAACACGAGTACTATGACACAACAAAACCTAATAAAATGCTTTAGAGGAAATTAAATTGTCATGTGTCAGACTATATATGGTTCATCTTGAATTGTCAGTCATTAGAGCTAGCAAAAGCATTAAAACAATGATATTTATATAGGTGCAACAGGAATGTTCCATCTGACCTATATGTAAAATGAATTTTTTAGGTATAGTGCATATATATGATATGAATTGTGATATAATTCAAGAAAATTTTAATAATTTCATATGTTTTGACTTACAAGGTTCCTGCAAATCTTGTACTAAGATGAGATTGATCTCCAGGTAAAAGCCTTGCCAACCCAAAATCAGCAATTCTAGGTTGAAGATCATCATCCAAGAGGATGTTGCTACTTTTTATATCCCTATGTATGATGCAAACATAGAATTCCTCATGCAAATAGGCTAAACCTTTGGCAGTACCTAAAATTATATCATATCGTTGCTTCCAGTTCAGAGAACCTTTCTTTTCTCCTGTTTTCCAAGTTCACACACTTAGAATAATAAGCAAACAAATCAATCATCTGGAGGTTAACATGTGTTTGTTATCAATTTATTTAAATTAAATGCATATCCATATGTCATGATGTTATTGAAAAATATGATAGTACTTAAAGAATTATATTTAAGTTTGGTTGGTTGACATACCAAATAAGAATCTGTCAAGGCTGCTATTTTTCATGTATTCATAAACAAGAATTCTCTCTTGGCCTTTACTGCAACATCCCAGAAGGCGAACAAGATTACGATGATGAACATTACTTATAAGCTTCACTTCACTTTCAAAATCTTCCTCCATCTTCTGGTTGTCATCCAAAGCTAATTTCTTGATTGCAACTACTTTCCCATTCTTTAGAGTGCCCTGTTCAAGTTGAATCAAAATTTTACTCATTCAAGTGATTATAAGAATTTCTGCCTTTTCTTTTGAGAATCTTACCTTTAACTACATTTTATAAAACTTAGAATTCGAAACAATCAATCATGCTTGTTTCTCATCATCTGAAAATCATTGAGTTACATACCTTGTATACATCACCAAATCCTCCTTCTCCTATTTTATTTTCATCACTGAAATTTTTAGTGGCAAACTTCAAATCTTTATACCTGTAAGTAACAGGGCCTTTCAACTCACTTGCTCCCAAAAACCCACCTATGTAAAGGAAACAAAAGTTCAAATCATTCAATGAGTAAGACCAATATAAAAGCTGAAACCGCACTTGTAACTCTAAAGTGAAAACCAAAGCACATTACAATAAATCATCACAACTAGAAAAAATAAAAATCTTCTAGTTAGTATCTTGCCTCTAGGAGCCCTCTTGGCCTTCTTTGATGATCGACTAATCCATGCAAATAAAGCAAGGAGGATGATTATAAGAGCTACAAATCCAGCGACTCCACCAATAATAATTTTTTCAATTTATCATCTAGACTAAAAGATACAATTACAATCAATGTGATCATTTTTGTTAAGAGATTAATTCAAATTTGACATTAGATATGATTTTCTAATATCAATTATTAAATGAAATGTCAACAAACTTTATAATAACTTAGATTTGTCATGAAAATTTTGATGAGTATATTTAACAAAATGACCAAAATTTTTTTTTTGGCCTGAAAAAAATAATTCATTCAAAAGCAAGGCAAAGCCAAGCACAGTACAAACAAAAACACAGCAAAATAATTCAATCTCTCCCTAGCATCAACAAGAACACTAGACAGAACATCAACTGACGAAAGTGGGGGGTTTGCAACCCATCCAAGAGGACCCATCTTCGTGTCAGACAAATTGACAAGACAATCAGCTGCCAAGTTAACGGATCTAGAGATCCAACCATATAAAGAACTAGAAACAAAAAAAAAAAAAAACCCGACCAGATCCAGAACAACGCCGCCACAAAACCCGCTGTAGAAAACAAACGAACACGAGCGGAGAGCACACAGATCTGGAAAGGAAACTCGCTGAAAATCACCTAAACTTGAAAACCACCGTCGTAGAAGACACACACAAGAGAGCGCCACCGTAGAAGGTTAAAGCTAGGAGGCACCGCCGATAACCCTAATATAAAATAGGGTGAAATCTCTCATGAAAGAGAGAGGTGATCCCTCATGAGGAGGGGTTTGAGAGAAAACTCGACTCTCATGAGAGAGAGGATTTTTTGGGCGGCTAGGGTTTTCTTAGTCAAAGTACCTTTCTCCTTACTTTTAAAATAATTACAAAATGACCAAATTGATTGTATTTACATCATGCAAGTACCAAATATTATAATTTCATGTTTCAATAACTAAAATGAGACGTTTAAGATCTTTCTATAGATGAAGTCATTAATTTACTCTGAATTTAAAGAAATTTCTCAAAAGTTTGAAGAATTCTCTCAACATAATAGGCTTGTGTTGCTGACACAATACTTCCAAAGAAGTATGGCCTTTTATTAAACAGTGTAACAAGTGTACCTTGTTTGTCCAAGAAAGGTGTGATATCAAGAGTCTGATTATCAGCAAAGATGGAGGATGTGGAGTATCTGATAAAGCAGCCATCATCGAATGCTCTGCCATCTGAATTTGGAAGGCAAGTCTCCAAATTGCTGCGGCCAAGAGTCAAGCAATCGAGACAACCACTCTAGAAGACTGTGTGAATACACTGAGCAAAGGCATAAATGGAGGGACCATTATTGGTGACTTGCGTCTTCGTGGCTGCGAAAAAGCCAGCAATTTTGGGCGTTGCTATTTGGAGATTCAGCAACGCTTGTTGTACCGTTGCGGTAAATGCAGTGGATTGTTCCGTAGTTTGATTCCCACAGAATGCGCCATTGCCAGGACCTGTGGGATCTTCGTAGAAAGTAGCAACCTCATACCTTTATAACACATAAGAATGCAGTAAGATTTTTATATCTAAAATTATATTTTGGTCCTTCATGTTTTAATATTTTTTAATTTGATCTCTCATAAAATTTTTATTTTCAATTTAATCCCTCACAAATTCATTTGTTGTCAATATTAATACTTTAATCCAATAATTAATTAAATTGGTGATATATTATCATTAACTAAAGACATTATATCGTTAATTAAGGTCATAATATTTTAACTCACATATAAATAAATTCTATTAACAAAATAAATTTGTAAGAAATCTAAAAATATTATGTGAAATTCAAAAAAATATAAAAAATCACTTAAAATAATTATCTTTAATCAAGTTTAAATGCAACGAGTGTAAAATTACGTGCTGATTTTCAAGAGTACTTTGAGCCTATTTAGATAGGTTTTTTTGTCTAAAAAGCACTTTTTTAATTAAAAAAAAGACCTGTTATAAGCATAAAATCTTGTTTTTGGTAAATTTTTTAAAAAAATGAGAAGTTACAAAAAAAAAGTTAAAATGTAACTTTTTAAAAAAATTCAATTTTGTTAAAGCACTTGCTTATAAGCATAAAATCTTGTTTTTTGATAAATTTGTAAGAAAAAATGAGAAGTTACAAAAAAAAAAAGTTAAAATATAACTTTTTAAAAAAATTCAAAGCGGTATAGACTAAATAGTTTAGACTAAAAAAATATAACCTTTTTAGAGCAAACTAATAATTTAATTAGTGAAAGATTGTTGAGTTGATATTGAAATGTACAGTTTAATCTTTGAAAGATCAAAGCGGTATAGACTAAATAGTTTACCACTTTAATCTTTCAATGAAGTCCATAATGTTTTGATCTTTTAAAGATTGAAAAGAATATGATTTTAATCTTTTTGTGACTAAATGTGCATTTTAATCTTTTAGAGATCGAGTTATCAGTTTAATGATCTTTCAGAGACCAAATTGTTAGTTTACTCTTTATATTTTGATCAATTTTATCATTTGCTCTTACTTTAGTCAAATATTAACAATAAATTCTATGTGATAAATGACATATAATGTAAAATAATTAAAAAAAATGTCAAAATTAAAAAATACGATAAGGTCTCTGGTTAATTTATTGAAGAAAAAAGTTAGTCAAAGTATAAAATTAATCAAAATATGAAATATTAGAGATGAAATTAACAACAAAAAATAATATTGAGGACGAAATTAAAAATTGACGTAAAATTTAAAGACAAAAAGTATTTTTGTCTTTATCTTTTATGGAGAGTTTTAAACTTTTATTTGATGAAGTATCCCTCAATCCTCGAGATGTACTTCTTGAGAGAATTTTACTTGTTATAGATGTTTTTTTTTTGTAATAAAAAGAGGCCTAAAGCCAAACAAGGAAACAACAAAAAAACTAAAAATCTCTTGGCAAAATAGAGCCCATAGCATAATTAAACAAGATTAACTTCACATTCTCTGGAGGTCTAGACCAGAAAACAAAGTCTAAAATCAACTTCAAGCCAAGACCCATAATACAATCAGTTAAACGGTTGCCTGCCTTCACGAAAGGTATGAGAAACCTTCACTATCCAATCTTTTTGCAGCCACGAGATGATCATTTTGAGGATACCTCCGCCATATCCCACATTAAGGTTACCCCTATTATTGTTGATAAGATTTTCAGCACCAAGAGAATCCGACTCAACTGTTATAGATTTTTTTTTGTTGGAAGAATAATTAGTTTTTGTCTGTTATAAAATAGTTAAATAAAGCATACTTTATGATTATATGTTTGAGTCCAATTCAAGTCATAAATAGTGAGTTTAAATTTAATTTTATTTGTAAAGTATTATATTTTGGTTAATTTTATTTTATGCGCTAACTCATTTAATAAATTATTTAAAACCTTTATAAAATTTATGAAAATATGTTAAGAAAAATTAAATTTTAATTCAAATTAAAAATCATATGAAATTTATTGGATGTTGTTAATACAAAAAAATGAAAATCAATTAGATTATGAAACTTTGTGAACCAAAGTTAAAAAAAAAAGTCAATTAATTTAATATGTGAGTAGTAAGAAATTCTTGTAAATCCACAATTTTCTTTTTCTACCAAAAGGAAAAAAGAAATTCTTGTAAATCCACCATGGGAAAATGATTTTAAAATGTCTACACTCTACTGGTCGGCAATATGCCAATATCAAAGTATACTTATGGGTCATCATCGTTCAAATTGCAAAAGGTCAGTCTTCTATTACCCCAAATTAAGAAAATACTTTGGTCTCTAGAAAGCTACACCTTTTGAAATAGACGTCAACTTATGCGTTTATTTGACTAGCCCTCTTCATTTTACAAGACTTTTCTCCTTATCCTTTTTAGGAATTGGAATCTCATGCCTTCTAAGTTCTAATTTGCTTGTTAGGGATAGGTTTTATGTTTTGTTCTCTTCTTGTTGAACTGTTACTGGTGTATATATATATTAAAAAAAAAAACTAGCCCTATTCATTTTACAAGACTTTTCTCATTGACTTATTCCGTGAGAGATCAGCGAAATATTTTCCTCTTTCTTTGTTTTGCAAGTAAATAAACAAAACTCATGTGGGGCTATCCGGGGGTTGGAGGTGGAGTCTACTTTTAGAGATCATGGTGATGGTGATTAGAATATAAAGAGTATTATTTTAGATATTTTATAGTTTATACTTTCTTGTACAATTTGATTTTATTTAACAATTGTCTTAATTAGTCATAAAAAACTTCTCAAAAGAAATATAAATATTTATATAGTTTATACTTTCTGTACTCATTACTTAAAATTAGAAATATAACTAATTTGACTAAATAAGATATCCACTTTAGAAATTTTTTATTATTGACCATTTCAATTGAATAAAGAA
This sequence comes from Chamaecrista fasciculata, assembly GCA_003254925.1. Taxonomy (NCBI): domain Eukaryota; kingdom Viridiplantae; phylum Streptophyta; class Magnoliopsida; order Fabales; family Fabaceae; genus Chamaecrista; species Chamaecrista fasciculata. The sequence continues at coordinate 48,706 of QANZ01039006.1, forward strand.
AAAATTCTTTAAAAGTAATTTTTAACTCTATATTCGTTTTATTCAAACTTGATACAAGAAAAATATGAAATAAATAAAATATTTAAAATTAATTTAAGCTCTACTTCATACTTATCAATGTGACTATGTGAGTATTTGGCCTTATTATTTTTTATAGGTTATGTTTGAATATAAGGAGTAACTTAAGAAGAAAAATTAGTTATTAAAAATACTTTTAAAACACTCTCTTTAAAAATTGAAATTTTACATCAAATTTTAATTTTGTCTCTAGTATTTGTTTATTAACAATTTTGTCCCTAAAATTTTATATTTTAGTCGATTTTATCATTTGACTAACAAAATTAAAAATCGATGTAAATTCTGGAGACAATTGCAAAAAGAGTTCTTTTACCTAAAAAATTTATCAAAATTATTCTTTAAGTTTTATCTCTTTGGTTACTAATTTTAATATCCGATGTGTTTTTCTTATATAAAAAAAAAAAAACTTATGGTAATACCTAACTAGCTAGCTAGTTGCATTGCATGTAAACAAAGGCTCCTAATTAAGATACAAAAAGAAACTCTCAATCTTGGAATTTGGTAAAGAAAGCTAATATATAGAGGAGGGTAAATGTTGCACTGTTTCATTAAAAATTAAATTAATTTGTGGAAGGATTTCTGGCGCACGAAAGCGCCTATGAGAGTTTTGGTGACAATATGAAAGGCATCGCATGACGTGCTCCCGACCTTTTAAAACTTAAATAGACATCATCTTAGATGTGATGTTTTTTGCCCCTTTTGTGGGTGTTCGGATGATTTTGTGGACCACACCTTCTTGAAACACTTTGTTAGGGCGGTGTGGTTTAGATTGGACTTGTCTTTAAAACTAAATGCTGCCAGATTGTTGTCTATCCAGCGGTGGCTCAAGTTTTGGGTGCTACGATAGAAGAGGAATCCATCGTCATTCTACAGTGTTTAGCTTATCGTGCTTGTAGGTATGGACACTATTTGAAGACTGAGGAATGAGGCGATTAAGATTATCACCTGCTCTAGAGATTTCTTTCTTTCGATTTTTGGTAATGTTACTTGTATAACTAGCTCTATAGCGGACATTGAGTTCTTACGTAGCTTAATTTCTTCTTCTAGTAGTAATTCATATAGGGAGGATGTTGGCCTCTCCTTGGTGGGGTCCCAACACCCATGCTTCCTTTGTAGAATGTGTTTGCTTGGTACCCTGGTATTGGGGCTCACATTTTCTTTTTCTATATGCCTTTTATGATATGTAAAAAAAAAATTAAAACTTAATTCGAAGATCAAACACACTTCTTTAATAAAATTAAACATACTTATATGTATTATTTTTCACTTAAATTAAACAAAATATGTTGCTTTTCCCCCTTCTAACACCGTGTGAAATCACCCTTACAATACAATCCTTGTTGAAATACAAAAAAAGTCCCACATTTGGGGAAAAAAAAAGGTCTAGATAGTACAGTATATAAAGTGGAAGGATGCTATATATTTTGAACAAATGACATCCTTCTTATTCAAATATAGTAATACAAACCAACATCTTATCGTACAAACTTGGAACGGGATCACCAAATTTCAACATTCCTGCACGAAAGTATTATCTTGCAGATACTGTAATAGTGGAGACAGTAGCATTAGATGAAGATAAAGGGATGTCTCCCCCTTCCCTATATCTTAGATTAGTGTCAACAAACACAGGCATAGTGGGTTGCATCTGGTCCATATTCAAACCCTTGTTCTTCAATAAACTAACAACTTCAGACATTATTGGCCTCATTGTAGCAGAAGCTTGAGTGCAAAGCAAACCAATCTCTATTACTTTCTTTACTTCTTCTGCTTCATACTCATCCGGATCTAATGTTTCATCCACTAACTCCAAGTGCATGCCTCTCTCATACAGTTTCCAAGCCTACCATGTGGAGTTAAAGTCAATAGATGCAAACTTCAAACTAACTATATATTGTTGTAATTAATAACTCTAACTTTTTTTAATCAAAATCTTAAAAAAAAAAAAGCTTAAGTGCACTTTTGGTCCCACATAACTATGACAAAGGTTTCATTTTGGTCCCATAACTTTTTTTGTTGCAATTTTGGTCTCATAACTTCTCAAAAGGTTCCACTGTTAGTCCCTTGGTGAATTCCATCCATATTTAGCCGTTAAGTATGACGTGGCATAGTGACTAGGATCATGATGTAGCAAAATAAGATGAAATGGACTGAAATAGGATCTATATGTAACATATTAAAACTTATCTATACCCAACCACAATATATACAAAGAGTGGTACTTCCTCTTCCTCGTCAGCCCAACGAGACTTCCTCTTCCTCGTTCCGCTTCCCGATTTGCCGTCGCCGCTGCTTTGGTCGTTCGACTCTAGCTGAGGATCCCATCGACTTCGTCGGTGCCTTCTGCTTGAAGTCTCTTCTTCCCCACCAAATTGGTCCCTGTCAGTACCACTCTATGTATTTGATGGAGATTGTGCCCTAGGGCCAATCATTTTATTTATGTGT
>QANZ01039009.1:0-51772 GCA_003254925.1 Chamaecrista fasciculata
CTACATACTAATTAATATTATATTTTTATTATTACAAAAAAATTCTATCATTCTTATTAAAAAAAATTAACTATATAAATTTCAAAAACAAATTCAATGAACATATTAAAATTTTTTTATTTTAAATAATGGTTGATGACTAAGGTAATCAAGATTAGGATCAGAAGGAGCACATGATAAAGATCGGATCAAGGATCGTAAGATCAGAAGGCCAAAATGATGAACTTCATAATTCTCAGATGAATGGTAGACCAATTATTAGAAAACGGTTCACCGAATTATCTACTCCAAACATCCAGTGGCAAACTGATTCCTAATTTTTCATATCAGTTCACCAAATTTTTGGACTAGAGAATATTGCTCCTTCTTGTTGGACCAGAATGCTACTTCGGTGGACCAATTTATCACCCTTAAGTTTCATTGACAAATCAGTTGACTGATTTTTCAGTCCAATCAACCGAAGTTCCATGATAATATATATATATATTAACATTTGCAAATTATCATGGAAAAAATCATTCCGGCCTATTTCGATATGACTCGATATAGTGTTAACTTTTATTTCATTCATTACGGACTATTTTATAAACTTGAAAAAGATTAGTAGATGCCAAAATTATTTTTTTTTTGTGAAAAAAGAAAATTTTTGGCAAAATTGGATAAAGCAAAATCGTTGTATGTGAGATGGACAATGAAGATTATTTGATAACAGGGACCAAATTGGTAACCATTTCTAGTTTTTTTTTTCCAACCGATTCATACTTTTTGTAGCGAATGATTCGTTGAGTTTAAACAAAATGAAGAATAAAAAAAATATGCGCTGACTAATATATATTTATTTGGGCGAGTATAATCGGTTAATCAATTCAAATAATGGTCCACCAAATATCACCCTTCAATAGCACTGTTAAACGGGCCGGCCCGGCCCGTTACGGGCCACGGGCTAAACGGGCCGGGCCGTTTAGGCCCGTTTTTAAACGGGCCAATTTTTTTAAACCCAAGCCCGCGGGCCTAAACATTTTTACATGCAAATTTTCTTAAAAAAATGTAAACGGGCCTAACCGCCCCGGCCCGTTACGGGCCACGGGCTAAACGGGCCGGGCCGTTTAGGCCCGTTTTTAAACGGGCCAATTTTTTTAAACCCAAGCCCGCCGGCCTAAACATTTTTACATGCAAATTTTCTTAAAAAAATGTAAACGGGCCTAACCGCCCCGGCCCGTTACGGGCCACGGGCTAAACGGGCCGGGCCGTTTAGGCCCGTTTTTAAACGGGCCAATTTTTTTAAGCCCAAGCCCGCCCATTTAGCGGGCGGGCCGGGCCGGCCCGCGGGCCTAAGCCCGTTTTGACAGTGCTACCCTTCAATATACGAGTTCAATCATTCTTGGTGGATCAAGGGGTTATCCGGTCAACCATTTTTTTAGGCCAAACTTACAGTGAGAAAATGGGTGACCAATTTTGTAATTGGTGCAATTGCAATATACGAGTTTAGTTGTTCTTGGTGAGCCAAGTGGCTACCCGATCGACCATTTCTGTAGCAAAAAAAAAAATTACGGTTGACCAAATTCAATAATCACCTTAAAAGGTGCTTGTCAAATAATCAGATTATTGCGTTTCTCAAGACAAAAAGTAAAATAATCATATTTTTAAATAATCAATAATCTTATCCAAATAACCATGATTTTTTAAAAGTCACATTCTACTTTTTTTAACTTTCTCTTCCATTTTATCCCTATACAATTTATCAATTTATTTATCCTTCTATCTATCAACCATAATCATTACATACCCATTTCAATAATTTCATACCAAATAATCAACAATTACCCAAACAACATATCAACAAATAATCACTCAAATTATAATTGAATTATAATATGATTTGATTATAAGTACAACCTTAATAGCTTAAAGATATGTTTATGTAAAAAATAACATGTTATCTTGTCAACAAATAGTACTACATCTTTGATTAAAAGTACTGTCACATCTTAAAGGGACTAACAATGAGAACAAAATAATTTTTGAGAGATCAAATTGAGAAAAAGTTAAAACGTGTGGGACTAAAATAGTGTTTTAGTCATTAATCTCTTATTATTTGCTTTAGTGATTAGCTAAACATCTATTATTACTTGATTATACTTTGTCATGTAGATGTTTCACAACCAATATGAGATTGATCCAAATGATAAACGACTTCTTGTTTATAAGTAAAGTCACATGTTCGAAACTTGGTAAATATAACCATTCCCATTTGAAGACTCTTTCACTTCCAAATTAATCACGGAAAAACTCTAAAATTTGGAAGGGCAACAATATATATATATATATATATATATAAAGGCTCACAAGTTTTCTTAAACATTCTTTTATTTTTTTACAATTCAGTATTTATGACTAATTAAATTAAATAGTTTCAAGTCTCAACTATTTCATGACAATGCTTATTTTGGAGGTGTCTAAACAATTTTATGAAAGAAATTAGCGATTAAGAGATAATAAAATATAAAAAATCCTAAATATCAAAATGGAAGAAACAAAAATTAAGAAATAAATATACTTGAAGACGTTGAAGACATTTTAAATAAAGATTATGAGTATGGAAGTCTTGGGGATGAAATTTGGTGCAAAAGGATCTTAAATATAAGAGCAATGGGATAAGGACTACACTCAAGAGAAAAAGAGGCAAAGAGACTATAGTGTAAATTAGGAAAGTTCTAAGGAGTAGTCCTAATTTAAGAATTACGTATTATTTTCAAATAGTACTTTCTCTATTTAGTTAGGTCATCAGTAAACAAGATCAAATCAATCTTGAAAGTGGATCGCTTATTTCATAGTCAAACAAACAAAATTGATCATATCTCTCTCGTTTCAAATTATAATGTGACGAATTTAGAACTACGACTTACTTTTAACAAGTTATTTGAACTTAAAATGAGAGACAGAAGAAATATGACTAAATTAAATAGTTTGAAACCCAAATGAAATATTTTACCAACATTTAAGACCAATTTAAACATTTTGAAACATAAATGACTAAAATGAACACTAAAACATACATTTAGAACCAAAATGATACTTTAATGTTTTTTTTTTTTTTAAATAAGAAAGGACCAAAACGCAAAACACGTTGCATCACTACAAGGGATGTTGTCATCAACCTTGAGTTGGGTCACAGATCCAACTGTATCCCAATAGAGCTGACAGAAGAGAAGTAGCATAGTGGTCATATGCACTTTATGAAAAGCCTAGCGTCCCATGTTTCAATCAAACCTAGGCTAAATAATATGTGTTTTCAATTATTTTTAGACTAAAGGACTAAAATGAAAAACAGCGTCTGTCATACTCAACTTTTTGACATACCACTCATAAGTCGTATTAAAAGAAATAAAAGAGAAGAAGCAAAAAGAACACCAAAAATATAAAAAATTAGGTCAAAGGTTCATTTTGGTCCTAAACATATGTCTTAATATTCATTTTGGTCCTTTATGTTTTAAAATGTTCAAATCAGTCCTAAATGTTGGTAACATGTTTCATTTTGGTCCCAAACTATTGAATTTGGTCATATTTATATCATATCTCATTACAAATTCAAATAACTTACTCCCTCCGGTTCTATATATCTGATGTTTTGAAGAATTTTTTTTGTTCCAAAATATATGATATTTTACAAATTCAAGAGAACATTAATTATTTTTTTACCATTTTATCCCTATTATATATAGTAGAGTCATAAATGAATAAACATTTCCCAAGTAATTTAATAGGGATAGTTTAGTCTTTTTATCTTATTTTTCTCTTCAGTTTAGGTGAACTAATCATTTTCTTAATCTGTGTGCATTTACCTTAAACATCAAATATATAGAACCGGAGGGAGTATTAAGAGTAACTCGTAACTCTGAATTCCTCGCATTCAAATTTGAAATGAGAGAGATATGATCAATTTTGCTTGTTTGATAATGAAACGAGCGGTCTATTCTCAAAATTGATTTGACCTTTTTTCTTAAATGTAGGTGGCTTTTTGGTGGAGTGGTGAAATGCGTAGAGATCGAAAAGAACACTAACGACGAAAGCACTATGTTGGGTCTACACTGACACTAAGACAAAAGCTAGGGGAGCGAATGAGATTAGATACCCCAGTAGTTCTAGCCGTAAATGATGGATTCTAGGCGTTGTGCATATTGATCCGTGCAGTGTTGTAGCTAATGTGACCCCAACTCGATAGAGAAAATACTCTTTGAATTTGGGACCAAAATGAATTTTGCCAACATTTAGGACCAATTTGAAACACAAGGACCAAAATAAACAATAACCAAATTCTTTTAACCTAAAATTAAAAGAAAAAAAGGAGAAAGAAACAAAAAAAAGACCGAAGAGAAAAAAAATAAGAAAAAAAGAAACACAATGTCACTGGGAAAGTCAGGAAAGCAAGGAAAAATTTACAAAATGATTCCCTTAACTTTCAATTCTTTTAACATTAGTTTCATCACTCACAAAGACCAAAATGAACTCAATAAAATAAATTTGAGGGTAAATTACAGTTTTTCCCAAAGCAACAAAAAACCAAGAAAAAAGTAAACGACGAACTGTGCAGGGGAAGAAGAAAATGAACAATAAAAAAGGAGAAAATTACAAAATGCTCCTCAGAAAGTTTAGTTCCCTACACTTTGGTCCCTAGTTCTTCACTCATGGGAACCAAAATAAAAACTATAAAAAAAATTGGAGGTAAACTGCAATTTTTTTGAAGGAACAACACGGCGACAGAAAATACAAAACGGTCCTAAATCTGAAAAAATTTTGCAATCAAGTCACTAGACCCAAAATTTTCATGAAAAAAATAGAGAAAGAAAATAGAAAATGAACAAACCAGCGACAAACAGATCAACACTCTCTCAACAAGCTTCCTCCTTCTTAAATCGTCTCACCCAAACTGTCCCCTATTCTCTGATTTTCGGGAGAATTTATAGCAAAACGAAGTCATAACCATTAAAAAAGAAAACAAATTTTAATTCAAAAAATTAATTCTCATGAATTTTGACCACGAATGAATTCAATTTTTCCTTAAAAAGAAAATGGTGTTGTGCGTATTTTGAATATTGATGATGCCGTGCTTCTTCAACTACTTTTCATTGTCTCAATTATATTTTAGACGATTGGGCCAAAAGTTAGGAGTGTTTATTTTTTTTCCGTTCAGATTTTTTTCTTTTCTTGACTAATTGGGCTTTCTCTCTTTTATTTTCCCTATTTGGTATTATTAAATGGGCCTCTATTTTTTTGTCTTCTGTTTTTTATTGAATGGTTTTTCCATTCATTTTTTTTCTTTTAGAAACAATTTGGGCTTTTTTTTCTTGTTTATCTTCTTTTTTATTTTTCTTTTATGCCATGAAGTTTGTTTATTTCTGAACAAAAAAAATTGTTTATTTACAAAAATAATCTAAATTTTTATTTATTTATAAAAAAGTTCTGAACAAATACAACATTCATAGCGTCTCATCACTATAAGGGATGTTATCTTCAACCTTGAGTTAGGGTCACGATATCCGGCCCATATACTAATGGGCTTGAGAATTCAACTCGTCAAAAATAGTGAATATTTTATATATTATTTTACGTTGTTCAATTGACTCATTAAGTGAGAGAGATCTCTTATCTCAAATTTGTAAAATTTTATTATTATGTCTCAGTTCAAAATTCAAATACAAAATAAGTATTAAATAAATAAATAAAATATGGTAACTCATCAAATAGTTGATTGTAAATTGTATATCATTTAAACCCGAACACAAAATAACTCTATCTCTAAATTAATAATTTAATGACATATAAGAGATAGAGTTAAATAAGAGAAGTAATGTTTTCATAAGAGACATGAGATAGAGTTATTTTAAATAATAAGATGAGTGTATATATAATAAGATGTGAAATAAGAGAAGTAAATGGACAATGAAGATTAGTAGATGCCAAGTGAATATATAAGACATGAGTGTATATATAATAAGATGTGAAATAAGAGAAGTAAATGGGTCAAGTGAAAAGTGTTAGCATTTTAGGAGGATAACTCATCCGGATTATTCAATCAACAAATACCCTATTATATAAGGGAGTACATGAATTCAAAACATCTAAAAAATCCTAATCAAATATTCTAAAAATCAATCTCAAATTTGAAAGATATTTCAAACTAATTCTGGGTGTAACATAAAATATAATTTAAATAATCTTCCTAAATAATTGAGCTTGACAACAACTAAAAAGGAAACAAAATAAAAATCAAATGTGTTGCAAAACATGGCTAAGGCAATTGAGGTGCTGGAGTTGATGGCTGATGCGAAAGTCAAGTACCCGTTTGATAATTTCGTTTGCAGTTCGGTGATTTCAGGGCTCTCTCTCTCTCTCTCTCTCTCTCTCTCTCTCTCTCCCTCTCCCTCGCTACTGCTTACATTTATCTCCTCATTGTTCTTGGAAATTCCCTCTGGATCCCAACGATTCTCATGTTTCTTGCAGGTTTAATCAAGTACACGGAGAGAAACTCCCTCATGATCCCGATGATTCCCTCTCTCTCTCTCTCTCTCGTGCTTTGTATCTCGCAAGCATGAAGACATTTTGGAGATCCATTGTTCGACATCCAGATCCGGCTCTGGATTACACGACGCTCATGGAGGAACTGTATTCTAGGGTTGAGGCTGGGATTCCGAAGAACATTGAGGCTATCGAAGAGAGAGAGAAACCAAAGAGAGGAGAGATTTGGTGTGAAATAAACTAAAATCCCAGTTGTTTCTTTTTTCTTACATTTTAGTTCTATTATAGAGAAAAAAGTCCTTAATGCAAAAATTCAAACTTTTAGGAGTTAAAAAACAATTTTGTCTTTTTTTTTTAATAGAAAAATGGATGGAAAACGTTTGCCGGACTAATTGTACCAAGTTTTGGAAAACCGAGGGACCAATATGGAACGAAAAATAACTGAGGGACCAATTTGGAACATCAAGCATAACTGAGGGACCAAAATAGGACTTTGGCCTTAAATTTAGTAGAATAGATTAATATCCCATAATATTGTTGTTCAATAGTGCACATAATGAGTTTGGAAGTTGGGTGTGTCAATAAGTTCCACATTGCTCAATTCAAAAGAGACATGAGTGTATATATAATAAGATGTAAAATAAGAGAAGTAAATGGGCAAAGTGAAAAGTGTTTAGCATTTTAGGAGGATAACTCATCCGGATTATTCAATCAACAAATACCCTATTATATAGGGGAGTACATGAATTCAAAATATCTAAAAAATCCTAATCAAATATTCTAAAAATCAATCTCAAATCTGAAAGATATTTCAAACTGATTATGGGTGTAACATAAAATATAATTTAAATAATCTTCCTAAATAATTGAGCTTGACAACAACTAAAAAGGAAACAAAATAAAAATCAAATGTGTTACAAAACATATTGCAGACATCTTCAACTTTTTCATTGATCACTTCTGTCCAAAATTTAACAAAGCACTTTTGTTCTTCTCAATCTCTTCTTTCTATAATGATAACAATATAATAATTATATAATTAATAATAATACCCAACAGAAGGTGGGACTCGCATACACAAAACTAGTCACGAGAAGGGAAACATAGTTAAAAACTGGCAATTCCCCACCTATGTGTGAGATAGTTGCAGATTCAGGTTCTTTTTAGAAGATTATTTTATTAATTATGATAATTAATAAATATTTTTATCAATCTTTTAAATGCTTACCAGAAAATTCTATTTATCGGGCCTTCCAAATTGAACCTGATACAGACTTGGTCAATTATAACGTTGCACAACGTTAGACACATTTATGTTACTATGAATCATGCACACAAGATTATACACATTACCAGCATAGAAGTTTGATGCAACTCTCAGAAAACCTATTCATTTCTTTGTTTCCCTAAGCTCTCTTTTTCTTTTGTTGTTCAATAAACCTCTGCTGTGAGACATCTCCAGTGAGTGTCGTTGCGTTCTCTGTGTGGTATCGGAATACCTCTTAAGAACAATGTCCTTACCAACGCAACTCGAGCTTTTTTGTATTATATTCCTAACAAATATAGTGAACTCATTCAAATATCTACTAAAAGAGTTATGTACAATTAGTACCAAATAATGTATAATAATATTGTGTCCAATATATATTTGGTAAAAGTTCAATCTGTATTTAAAATCAAATATTTATGGAAGACAATCATCGCCCGTTTATTGAAAATCAAAGGTGTTTAAATCTCATCATGAAGGAAGTAGTATAAAAAGAGATAATCAGATATTTAGAGGTTGGAATATCTATCCCATATTGGACAATTCGTGCCTCGTGGGTAAATTCAGTGCAATGCATACTTAGGAATGGTAAAAAAATGATAAGGACGAACTCATTCCCACACAATCAGTCACTAGTTGGAGGGTGTGTATGGACTACAGGAAGCTAAACAAAGCAACCAGTCTTGTCTTTTGTGACACCACTTTCAAATAGAAATTATTTGTGTCTTCTGTGGTTCTCTTGTGCTATTTGGTTCAGAAGCTCTCCTAACTTACCTATAGACTTGCTTTCCTCCACATCACTTTTACTGTGGCTTCAAGCGGTTTTGGATCAGACTAACATTTTTATTGAAAGTCAAGACAAATTCCTGGTTTCTATTTTTGTTTTGTTATACAAACTTTGGATGGCACGAAATAAGAGATTATTCGGGAACAAAAATATCAAACAAAAAGGTGTTATTAGTTGGTTTCATTCAAAATCATCTCACATCAATCCATCCTTTTTTAAGACCCCACCTCAGTCAACTCCCAAAGGTTGTAGGAAGCGTCATCATCATCATAAACCTTCACCTTCCTTCACTATCTAGGGATAACAACGAGTAGGGTACTCGTTCATTTTATTATTATTTGTATCCCTTTCCATTTATCATATTCAATACCTGTATCCTATCTGTATTCGAAAAGTAAATATCTATATCCGTATCCTCTTTGATGTCAAGTATCTTAAGAGTACCCAAAATATCCAAAATACACAAAAAATAATGGATATAGGATATGATATCATATTTTAATAATCAGATATATCCGGTATCCGATACCAAATATTCGTTAACCAAAATAAATTAATTAAAATAGTAATAAAAATATATAATATATAATATATAAAAAAATATTTATATTATCGGTTATCCTAATTACCCATTCATATCATACGAATATCGAGTAGTTGAAACAATATTTGTATCCACCTAATATTCGATAATTTTTTTAATTTTTACTACTAGTACCCTATCTTATATATGATATTTGTTGGATATTAGATATCTTTTACGGATGGATTTGAACGTGTACCCTAAGTACCCACCCAAATTGCCACCCTTATCACTATCTCTCAAGCTTTTCAACATTATGGTACATTCAGTTTCTTCACTCGAGGCAAGTTTCACGGTCTTCTCACTATAGTGGCTTTCCAAATCAAAGAAGGACGACAATGTAGCTTCTTCCAAATTTATCCAAAATAGTGCCCATTTGGAGCCCAACCTCTTTTTCTTGTCATGCCTCTAAGACTACTTTCTTTGGTTTCATTTGTAACATCCCACATTAATTTTTGCTAATTGCTTGGTGTTTTAGGACTAAAATGTCTTGGGAGCAAAGTGAGGCAACTTCATTGGTAAATAAATAAGTTGGAGGACCAAAATAGAAGTTTGAAGAAGTAAAAGAAATTAGGAAGGACTTGTTTGAATAGAGTAAGAGGCGTTGGGGACTATTTTGTTATGCTAGAAAACTTTATAGCCTTAAAAATGCAATTCTAACTAAAGAGGGAGCTGTGTGTTTAGTTGGTGGATGAAAGAAAAGAAAAAGAAAGAGGCAGAAGGGGGCATGAGGAAATCAGAACGGGGAAGAAGAAGAAGGGAAAAGGAGAAGAAAGGAGGAGAGTGAAGGGAAAGAAGGAGGAATTGAAGCTTGAACCCACCAAGGTCAACCAAACTTTTGAGGTATGATGCTTTTTCCCCTCCATCTTGACAATTCTTCATTCTTTCTTCTCAAATGATGTTTTCTGATTTTCTTGTTAGGTTAGAGTTTTGAATGTGTGATTTTGAGAAATAATGATGTTTTGATAAGATTGATAAATGGGGTTTGTTCTACAAGTGCCAATTGATGAGTTTGTGAAGAATTTTGATTGGAAAACCAACTTGGAATGAATTTTCGAACTAGGGTTTGTTAGGGACTAAAATGCCGTTTTTGAGTGTCAAATGAATGTTTGATGCATGATTGGTGATAGGAGAGTCTTTTTGATGTTGTGTGATGTTTATATGTGAAGATTTTGTGTTGGAAAACATGGTTTGAAGTTAAAAAGAGAATTTTTGGATTTGAGACGAAACTGTGCAATTTTTGCAGAACATACAGTGGAGATTCGGGGATATCTCCATGTCCGGTGGTCCGATCGTCATGATCTACCACTCGTTTTAAAGGTTAGAAGTAGAAGAATCTAACCATTGCTTTAGCTTGAAGATTAGATGACTGTATGGAGAGAAAATAGGCCGCGAATAGTGACACCTTAAGTGAGGAATGTGCAGAATTTTTATTTAGTTTTGTGTTCTGTTTTCATTTTCTTTTTGGGGACTTCTTTGAGAGTTGTTTCCCTTCAAGAATGGAATTATTTGAGTGTTTATAGAGGGTGGAATGATGGGATTTCATTTCCATCCTCAATCTTTGTGTATTGGGGAATGAGGGATACCTTGTTAAAGTGTAATGTTAAAACTTGATTTGGAAAGTTAAATAGGATTTGGAAAAACTAGTGATTGGAACTTGATGATTCTTGTGTGTTATTAGGATAAAGAAGTTCTATGTTTGGAGTGAATTGTTGTTGGCATTTGGATAGGAAATCTTATTTGAGATGAATATGGAATTATGCAATTTTTGAGTTATGAATCTTTGTTGTAAATGAAAGTTGGTGTATTTGATGTATGTTGGTTGATATGAGTGTTATTACTTTGAGGCACGAGTTAGAATACCTATGAAATATTATGATATGCTAGTTGGGTTTGTGACTATAAGTGCAATTGTAATGTTGATGAACTTGTGACTCTTGAATGAGAAGTAGTTTGATGGTATGAATTATATTTGTGGGTTATTTGTGTAATTGGTAAATGTTTTGTCATGGGCATAGTGTTGAACATAAGTTGTTGTTGATGAAATTTGTTAATTATGTGAATAAGAGAATGATGTTAGTTATGATATCAAGAGAATTGTGTTACTCTTGTTTATGTGTGGAATTGACATTGAGTGAATGAATTAAATTGTTAACTTGTGGATTGTACATGTGAATGTGCTTGATACTAATTTTGGGGGTATAAGGGGCCTGGTGGTGGCCAATAATTTTGGGGATATAAGGGGCCGGGTGGTGGCCAATATTTTGGGGGGTATAAGGGGCCGGGTGGTGGCCAATATTATTTTGGGGATATAAGAGTCCGGGTGGTGGGCATACGGACTTGTTATAGGGTATGGAGTTAACCAAGGTGCTGAAGGACTTAAACATGTTACTTGCTTTGTTGCTTGCCATATTTTGATGTTTTAGTTAATACTTGTTCATGAATATAAATGCTATATCTGCTTATGCTATATGTCTGTTATCATCTTTGTTTTGTTGAGATGTTAGAATTATTCCTTGTCTTATGGATTGTGGTTAAGTGGGACTTCGTATCCTACTGAGAATTTTCCCAAAATTCTCATTCCTATTCCCCACAGATCTTGTGTTGCAGGAAGAGGAAGATTCATAAGAAGGTGGGTTTGGTGGTACTGCTTGAAGGGACTTCTATCTATCCTTGTAGGAGTTCTTAGGACTTGTAGTTCTTATGCTAGTTGTATGTTTTCCCTTTGATCTAGTCATCTGTATTTTGACCTGTGTGGCTTCCCACAATGCTAAAACCTTTCGTATTTTGAATACTTGTGTGTATCAGATGATTGGAATCCTTGTACGGGTATGGTCTTTGTAATCAACTATTTTATCTGTCTTGTTTTCATGTTAAAACATTGAGGGTCTTTACATCATTCCTCAAATAACACATATAATTATTACCAGCCTCTTCCAATAGTAAGGATATTTACATATGGTTTGCAGTTTGTGTAAAGTGCCAATATCACTCCAAGCGTTGGTATCAGACGTCGACTCGCTAATAAGGACCACCAACACGTTGGGTTCTTTTGTTACTTCTAGCTTTAAATTTTCTAACTTTTTTTTCTTACGTTCCTCATATTTGATTTTGATTCCTTTGCATGTACTTTTTTGTTGCCTTTGTAATTTTCCTTGTTTGCAATTTTAAAAATAAAGTGAGTTCAAGTACACTTTCAAAGTCATTATGTGGCATCCGAAAATGTCTAAATGACATGATAACATTCATGAAACAAGGTCACTGAAGCACCTTCAAAGACAAAAAATGATACATAAATGCCCCATCAAGATGAAGAAAACCAAACAAGAGCAAATGAGATTAAAAACGACTAAACTAAAAAGAAAAATGCAAATCTTAAGTTTAACCATCCTCAAGCACTTGTCATCAAAAGCAAACAAATCAAAATAATCACATACGAGAATAATATCAACAATGAGAGCAAAATCCTCTAAACAAAGAACAGTAATGAAAGTCATGTCTCCAAACAAAGTAATTTTTGTTGGAGATCTGTTTCAAGAACTGATGTGTTCTTTTCATCTTTTTAATTATTTATTCCTTTTAGTTTTAATTTCTGTTTTGCTTCAATTTTATCTTGACTTAATCAAAATAATATCCCTGCTTCTTAGGTATTTATAAGTTGTTCAAGTTTGTTGCTGATTTTCAACATATTTGAGTATATTTCTTTTTTGCAATCCTTATTAAATAGTGTTGAGAAGCCTGATAAAATTAACTCACACCTGGTTCATTAGAACCTATGGCTTTGCGTTCTCTCCCCCATATTCTATTTTAGTGTATTAAAGTTACAATTGGTATTAGAACTCATCTTCTTAAGGGACTTATGAGAGACTTGTGAGGATATTTGATTGAGGGTTTGACAACAACCAGAATTTACCATTATAACAATGGAAGGTGGAAGTGTGAGTTCTCTTTCAGCCATAGCTCCACCTGTCTTTGACGAAGAAAATTATCTAGTCTTGGCAGTGAGAATGGAAGCTTATTTGGTAGCTTGTGAATTGTGGGAAGTTGTATAGGAAGGTTATGAAATTCCTCCATTACAGGGAAATTCAAGGCAAATGCCTACTTCTTTGCTGCAGTTTCTCCAACCATATTTGGCAGAATAATGACTTGTAACTCAACTAAATCTATTTGGGATCTTCTCAAGAATGAGTTTCAAGGAGGTGAAAGAATTAGAGGAACAAAGTTGCTAAACTTGATCAGAGAATTTGAGATGCATCATATGAAGGAATCAGAGACTATCAAAAGCTACTCAAAAAAACTGATTCATATAGAAAATAAGATAAGAATACTTGAAACTGAGTTTTTTGAAAATAGAATATATAGTTCAAAAGTTACTTGTATCATTAACTGAAATATTTGAGGCAACCACAACCACCTTGGAAAACACCAAGGATCTATAAAAAATTACTTTGGCAGAATTGTTAAGTTCCTTACAAGCTTAAGAATAACGAAGGGTTATGAGAGAAGCAGGCTCTGTTGAGGAAGCCTTATGCAAGAAAGGTCATCCTTCCTACAAGCGTTGGAGAAAGCCTGATGCAAGGTACAGTAAATGCAACAAACTTGGCCATGAAGATGTGATTTATGAATGCAAAAATAAGCAGCCAAATGTAGATGCCCAAGTTGCTGATGGAGAGGAGGAGGACCAGCTCTTTGTGGCCTCATGTTTCTCAAGTACCAACAACACATGTGGTGGTTGGTTGATTGACAGTGGGTGTACTAACCATATGATGTATGACAAGAGTCTTTTTAGGGACGTAAGGCCAACATCCATCACCAAAGTAAGAACTAGAAATGGTGAATTCATTATTGTTCGGAAAAAGAACCATTGCCATTCTAAGTTGTTTAGGTACAAAAACAATTTTAGATGTGTTGTATGTGCCTATTATTAACCAAAACTTGCTAACTGTTGGCCAACTTCCAACCAAAAAATATTTAAAGCAAAGATGAAAGGAAAAAACTTCTTATTGAACCCATTGAAGAAGGAAGCAAATGCAGTGATATCTTCAAAGAAAGGTTCCTACAAATGTTATAAAGGAACATATGTCATTCAAATCTAGCACTAGCCGCAAGGCTAACAAGATGTTTTGGCGAAAAAAAGAAACTAATTAGACTAGAAAGGAAGTGCACTCGATGGAGAAAGGAAAGGATGAGTCATATATGATCAAGAAAAATAAATCTTCGAAGTTGAAGACCAAACTACAGAAGAGGAAGGTTATGAATAATAAAAGCTACACTATAGTTGGAGCCACACTAGGAGAAATCATCTCCCTGTCCACCTCAAAAGCTGAATGTGCCAAAAAGGAAAAGAAATGAAGGTTGAACTTCAACAAATCCAAGCAACAAGAATTGGAGTGTGCAATTACTAAAACAAGGAGGAGATGGTTGGATACTTGTTTTAGGATCTGACGTGTTCTTTGCATCTTTTTAATTATTTATTTCTTTTAGTTTTTATTTATATTTTGCTTCAACTTTATCTTTACTTAGTCAAAATAATATCCCTACTTCTTAGGGATATATATATGTTTTTGGTATAAACAAAGGGTAACCACCGTCGAGAACAGTGACTAATCCCTTCGCCGCGGGTCCTCCACTTAAGGGTAAACGGCAGGTCATAAAATGTTTTTCATACCCAAAGGTGAGATTCGAACCCGCACAACTTGGTTAAGGGACCAAGTGAGGAACTACTAAGCCACACTCATGTGGTTACTTCTTAAGGATATATTAGTTGTTAAAGTTTGTTGTCAATTTTCAACATATTTGAGTATATTTCTTTTTTGTAATCCTTATTAGATAGTGTTGAGAAGCCTAATAAAATTAACTCACTTCTGGTGCATTAGAACCTACGCCTCTGCTCTCTCTCTCTCTCCCATATTCTCTTTTAGTGTGTTAAAGTTATAGTTTGAACATCCACAATATCCACAATATTATATATATTAGGGATGACAATTGGGGCGGGTATCTTAGATAGCCATCCGAATCCACCCGTAAAAAAATATATGATATTCGTCGGATACCAAATATCGGATATGGTACAGGTAGTGAAAAATAAAAAAATTATCAGATATCGGGTGGATAACGATATTCCTTCAACTATTCGGTATTTATCCGATATGAACGGATAGTTAAGGTACACGGTATCCGATACCCTATAATATAAATATTTGATTATGTTATATATATATATATATATTTCATCATATTTTTAATTATTTTATTTTAATGAATGGATATTGGGTATCAGATATCGGATATATCTGATTTTTAAATTAGAATATCCTATTGTATATCCATTATTTTCAGATATTTAGGGTACCCGTTGGATACCAGATATTGGATAGGATAAGAGTATGGATACTAAATTATCAGATATGGATTGGGTACAGATATTGGATATGATGAACAGATATGGATACATATACAGATAGTTTTGCTAAGGAAATGTTAGACTGATATTAAATTAATCCTAGAACAAACCATTGAAAAGTTGCAAAGAAAATTGTAAGATATTTGCAAGACATTAAAGATTATTTTCTCACATATAGGAAGTCAGGCCATCTTGAGGTGATAGGTTGTTCGTATTCAGATTTTGCTGGTTACGTAGATTCGAGAAAAATCTACATTTGTCATGTGTGTTTACTGGCTGAAAGAGCCGTATAATGGAAAAGTGGAAAGTATAATGTCATAGTTATTTCCACTATATAAGCTAAATTTGGGGCATGCTTTGAGGATATTGTTTATGCATCGTGGTTGCGGAACTTTGTCTTAGGTCTAAGTATTGTCGACAGTATAACTAGACCGTTAAGACTTTATTGTTATAGTACTGCAACTGTCTTTTTCTCCAATAATGATAGGTATTATAAGGGTGCAAAGCACATGAATTTGAAATACTTATCTATTAAAGAGGAGGTGCAAAATCAAAAGTGTCAATAAAGCATATTGGTACAGATATGATGATAGCGAATCCGCTAACGAAAGGATAACTGCCCAAAATCTTTATTAGCAATGTTGATAGAATGGGCATTATAGATATAAGCAATGTTAGGAAAACCGGACCGGACCGGCCGGTCGGACCGCGAATCGCTGGCCAGTCCGGTCTGAGTCGCGAAGAAAACCGGCCATTGCGAGAACCGGACGAAAACCGTTCGAACCGGCGTTGAACTGGCCAAACCGCCATGAACCGGCGGTTTGAGGGGTTCGGCCGGTTCAGGCGAATTTTTTTTTTTTTTTTTTTTTTTTTTTTTNTTTTTGTTTTTTTTTTTTTTTTTTTTTTTTTTTTTTTTTTTAAAATCTGATATACAGATACTTGAGTTGAGTCCCTTCGCGTTTTCCTCTCCCATTTGCCAAAATCGCATCTTCTTCAACCCTAGTCCTAGCCGACACCACCGTTCTCCCTTGACGCCACCGTTCTCGCCTGCCGTGTTCGCCGTCGTCTGCTGCCTCATCTGTGTTCGCCATCGTCTCCTCTTCACCGCCGTGTTTCCTCCTCACGGTTTGTCTCCTCTTCGCCGCTGCAAAGCCGTTCTCGCCTGCTGTGTTCGCCGTCTGTGGTGTTCGCCGTCGTCTGCTGCCTCGTCTGTGGTCGCTATCGTCTCCTCTTCGCCGCCGTGTTTCATCCTCACGGTTTGTCTCCTCTTCGCCATCGTCTGCTAATTTTTTGTTTGTTTGGCTGATTTGTAGTGTTAAATACTTAAATGTTAATGCTTAAATTTGTGATGTTTAGTTGAAATTGGCTGATTTGTAGTTTAAATTTGTCTCCTCCTCACGGTTTGTGTTGTTAATTCATATTAATTTGTCTTATTATGTGATTAATTAGTTTGTAGGGAAACTAATTAGATGTTCAAGTTTTCAATTAATGTTTAGTGCAATTATTTGAGCTAGTTTCTGATTTAGGATTAGCTATTTTATATTGTGTTTGACTGATTTGTAGTGTTATAATGTGATTTACTAATTTGTTCAACTAATTAGATGTTCAACTAATTTGTAGTGCAAATATTTGATTGACTTTCTGAATTTGGAGAATTAACTAATTTAGTACTACTTGCATTTGTAAATGGTTTATGATTATTGATGAAACTATAAATGATTAGGGTGTCTACCATGGATGCTCAAGGTCAAGGAGATAGTTCTGCCACACCTAATCCAACACCTAATAGTGCTACTACAGAATCATCACAAAAACAAACTACAGAAGCAGAACCCTCTTCAGGACTTCGTGGAAAGACTGATCCTGGATGGGAGCATTTTTCTCTAAAAAAGGAAGGAAAAACTAATGTTTATACTTGTCTCAATTGTTTGTGCTCTTATAGAGGAGGGGGTATAAACATAATGAAGCAACATTTGGCTGGTGTAACAGGGAATATTGCTTCTTGTAAAAAAATTTCTCAAGAAGCCAGATACAATTCTTGATGAAGCATACAATGGTGGTGGAGAAGTTGAGCAAGATGTTCAAGAAATTGAAACTTCATCTCAATCGAGAACAATATTGGGGAAGAGAAAATGTAATGCTCTTCAGAGTTATTTTTCTCCAAGAACAACTCCTGGCTCCCAACCATCTTTGAAGAGTGTCTTACGTGGTAAAGAAGCACATCAGAAAGCTAAGAAAGCACTTGCTAGATGGTGGTACAATTCTTGTATTGCATTTAATGCTTGTCAGACATCTTACTTTCAAGAAGCTTTGGATGCAGTTGCTGCCGTTGGGCCTGGGTTTAAAGCTCCAACTTTTTATAAATTGAGAGTTAATTTGTTGGGAGATGTTAAGAAGGATTGTGAGTTACTTGTTGAATCACAACAAAAATAGTGGACTGCAACTGGGTGTACAATCATGGCTGATGGTTGGACTAATCAAAGACAAAGGACTTTAATAAACTTTTTAGTTTCTTGTCCTACAGGTTTGACATTTGTGAAATCTGTTGATGCCTCTAATGTGGTAAAAGATGCGAAAAACTTATTTAATTTGTTTAGTGAAGTTATTGAGTGGGTTGGACCTGATAATGTTGTTCATGTAGTGACTGATAATGCAGCTAATTATGTAGCAGCTGGTAAGTTGATACATGAAAAGTATGAGCATATTTTCTGGTCACCATGTGCTGCACATTGTATAAATCTTCTCTTGAAGGATATTGGGAGTATGCCTCATGTGGTGGACCTTGCATCAAAGGCTTCCAAGATAACTGTTTTTGTGTACAACCATATGGTCTTTCTCTCGTGGCTTTGGAAAAGGAAAGATTGGAAGGAAATTGTGCGTACAGGACCCACTCAGTTTGCTACCACTTTCATTACATTGAAAAGCCTTTGTGATCATAAGCAAGATTTGCAAGCATTGGTTATAGACAAGCACTTCACTAATCACAAGTTAGCAAAGACAGCGGTCGGTAAAGTTGTTAGTGCTATCATAATGGACAATAAGTTTTGGAATGATTGTCTAGTTATGGTCAAAGTTGCAGCTCCTATTATCCGTTTGCTGAGAATTGTTGATTCAGATGAAAGGCCTTCTATGGGCTATGTTTATGAAGGTATGCGAAGGATAAAGAAATCAATTAAGGAGTTGTATAAAAGGAAGAAGCACTTGTACAAGCCTTACACAAACATCATTAATGCTCGATGGGATAAGCATTTGAAGCGTCAACTTCATGCATCAGCATATTTTTTGAATCCCGCTTTGATCTATGATGAAAACTTTAAAGACAAGAGTAGTATCTCGGAATCACTAGTTGATGTGTTAGAGGTTAAATCCATTTTCCCTAACCTATCAAGAGGCCTTAAAGAGATGACTATATATCAGGAGCGCAAAGGAAGTTTTAGTAGACCAAGTGCTTTAGAGGTGGCAAAGACAACTCGACCTAGTAAGTACTAATATTGATATTCAAATTTTATTTAATTGAGTTATGAACTTATGATTGATTATTGACTTATTGTTTGATTGAATAATTATGTAGATATATGGTGGAAAATATTTGGAGGTAGTGCTCCAATGTTGCAAAAGTTGGCAATTCATCTTCTTAGCCAAACATCATCATCTTCGGGATGTGAACGAAATTGGAGTCTTTTTGATCGTATTCATACAAAGTGGAGGAATCGACTTGAACATCAAAGGCTATGTGATCATGTTTTTGTTACTTATAATCTGCGGTTAAGGAATAGGTATGTAAATATTTGTTATTGAATCTTAAATGACTTCAACATTATTGTTATTAAATGTTTGTATGAACTCTTATTGTTTTGTTTAGGGTAAAAGACAAGCTGAAATCTTATGATCCTATTGATTATGAGTGTCGTGACCAAGTTGATATTTGGATCAATGAGGAGGCTCCTCCTGAGTTGAATGATGAGGATCTTAACATTGGGGATGTGATTTATGATCCTAATCATGCAACTCCAATAATTGAAGAAGTTCAACTAGCAACAGTTGATGAAGGTTAATATTTTATAAACTTTGAGTATTATGCAAAAGTTTTGAGATTTTAAAAATTATATTTAGGGAAATTTATTCTTGATTTATCTTGTTATTTAATTAGGTGGTGAAGATGAACAACCAATATTGGAGCTTTTTGGTAGTGGAGCTCATCCTGCTGAAGATAGTGATGATGAAGTTGATGTTGATGCCGTTAATGAAAATGATTGTTATTAAATTTGACTATGTTTTTGCTAGTTTATGAAACTTGGCTTGATGACATTGTTGGTTTATTATGTTTATGAAACTTGGCTTGATGACATTGTTGGTTTATTATGGTTTATTAAATTTCCCTCTTGTGTTTGTTTGATTATGCTTAGTAATTTTTTATTTTGTTGGTCTATTATTTAGTAATATATTATTTATTAATTTATTTATTTAATGAACGGTCCGACCCCGGTTGAACCCCGGTTGGACCATTGAACCTTGAACCCCTCCTTCGGCCGGTTCAATGTCCGGTCCGGTTTTAATAACCTTGGATATAAGTCCTTGTTAGCATAGTATTCAAACATGTGTATATATATATTAAGTTATCTTGCTCGTATAGTTATGACACTTACGAATTCAATTAAAGTTGTATTTTGCACAATCGTTATTCACATCATGGTTGTATGCAGTAATATTTTATGAGACAACGATGAAAGTTAAAATTAAAGTGTTGTCAAATTAAAGTTATTACGAGTTGATTTGATTTGTGGTACATGGATGGAGTGATGTCATTATGAACTTGTGACCGTCATGATTCGATTTTTTCAATTCAAATTAAGGATGGTTTGTTAGATTCAATTTATAGTGCGCAATTAAAGTTGTTGAATCTTTAAGTCGGAACATGGGCCAAGTGAGAGAATGTTGGATTATTTTATAATAATCTTTTATGTGGCCCATGTGACTAATGGACTAGGTCTTATTAAATGGAGGCCCAATGTGATGGTTGTTGGACTTAAAAGAAACTAGAGCCTATTAGGGTTTTATATACCCTTACTTCTCCCTTCAGAATTTAGAGCCTCACATTTTGGCATGAGTGGATAAGGTGATAAAAAGAGTTCTTAACCATCAGAGAACTAAGAAAGGAAGAAGGGAAGATGGAAGAAAACTTTTTCAAGTTCTTGAAAGTCATGAATTAAGGTACACTTCTCTCTCCTAATTAAGATCTTGAGTAATAAAGTTTTATCTTACGGATGGCGACACCGTTTTAGAATAATTCCACTCCTTTAAGGTGAGATTAAAAGCTTAAGTTTCATGAAATTAAGTCATTTTCGAGAATATAATATTATTGATTTTTTTTTTCCAAAATATACATATTAAACACAAAATTAACTTAATGTAGACCTTATAATTCTAAAATTATTTTTTTTTGTCAGTTTACCAAAGGCCAAAAGAGTTTTCCATGCACTATAAATTAGGGGTGTGCAAAATCGGGTCTAACCCGACTAACCCGATACTTTTGATCGGGTTCGATCGGGTCAGATTACTTTAATGGATTCATTCGGATCGAAAAAATCACAAAAAAAATCGATCTGATCAGGTTATGCGGATTGACCCGACCCAACCTAACCGAATATTTTTTTTATATTTTATGTTAAATTCATTTAAAAATTAAGGACTTTTCTATTAAAATAAAAAATATGTATATTTTTCATAATTATTTTTATGTAATTCTTAAAATAATACATAATTAAATATGAATTTATGATATATAATATTTATATAATTAATATCTTATTCTATTATATATAATTAATAACTAATTGTATAATATTTAATTATGTATATTATATTATAAAAATATATTAATTGACTTAATTATTCTTCACATTAAAAATATTATAACTAATTATTAATATTTTTTATGAATAATATTTTTTTTATTAATTTAATTTAAATTTTTTTATAAAAAAGTTTATAACCCAGCTTAACCCGCCTGAACCTAACATTATCGGGTTAGGTAGGTTGACGGACGGGTTCAAATTTAAAAATTGTCACTCCGTACTAATACCCCCATCTGCCAATCCGATCGAACCCGATCGAATCCGACCGATGTACACCCCTGCTACAAATTATTTTGCTTATGGACAGCTGGACCTTCTAAAACCTTCATTTTTCTAGACGCTGTCTGTCTGTCCTTATCCTTGATACATGATAACTATATATTAAAAAAAAATTTGTTAATCACGTTAAGGTCTGTTTGGCCACCGACAACGGCACATGCTGATTTGTTTACACGAATACCAAGTTCTCTAAGAGCAAAATCGGAATTCCAAACATAAAATAAGAGTGGGTTGGAATTCCTTTATTGCCACTTAAAGATGTAAAAGCTAGCTAGGCAGAAGTGGGGACCAAATCCTTTTATGCATTTACAACTCATTTCCCAAACGTATGAAAGGAAGGTGCAACATTTATTAGGTTATTTATCATGAGAGATTTGGAAGCACATGGATTATTGTGTGTTCTTCTTTACTTGTGCCTTTTGAAAAATTATTGACTCCCAATTTTGGCCAAGTTATAACTTACTTAAAATATACATACTAATAAGCTAGTAAATTAACAACTCTTTTTTTTTTCTATAGGTATTCTCCAATTTTTCCATAAGTATCCTCTAATGAGATAATCTTATCTAAAGAAATCTTACACACTAAATGTGAACACTTCTTTTAGTGAAATTTCAAACTTAGATTTATCACGTTGTAAGAAACTAGTCCATTTCGCTAGAAAAAAAAGGTAACTCAACTAAATTAACAACTCGATTTATGATAGATTGGTATACACAATTTAGTACCTAAATAATTAAAACGATATATTCTTTAGTCTTTAAAAGATTTAAATAATATACTATTTAGTCCATAAAATAAATTAATAAATATACTATTTTGATCTTCAAGAATTAAATTGTTTATTTCAATATTTCAGAAATTCAATTATTAACTCGCTCATCTTTCAGGGACTGAACTTTTAGTTTACTCTACTAATAATTATATTTTTATTCTCAAGTTTATGGCTTAAAAAAAGTTAACATTTTTATTGTTTTTATTCTTTCACATCACAAGCCTATTCTTTACAAAACCGGTAATTTTATCTGCCCCTTTTTTTTAAGTAATATCTTAGTTTGTAATTTAACAGGTTATTAATAAAATTTTAATAATTTATTTTTGAATATTGAGCTGATTTTTTTTTACAAAATCAAATTTTCTACAAATTAAAGTTAATTCAAAATTTATAATTTTTTTATTATGATGTTTATTAGATAGATATTAAATAAGTCTAATTATTATTAGTTTTTTTGTCATATCATTAATTAATAAGAAGAAAGATAGTTAATTCAAATTTTTATTATTATTTAAGGATATAAACTTAATTATAAAATAAAAACTTATAAAAATTTTATTTAGAAATTAAAATAATTAAAGAAGCATAGATTAATTAATTTTAATAAATTCCCATAAATTCTTCGCAATAATTGTCTATACCTAAGAAGCATGGACACTGACACGGACACGAGACACGACACGGACACGGACACAGCGACACGCTAAACTCTCAAAATTACGCGACATGACACGCCATATATTTATATATATAAATAATTAAATATTCATAATTTTTAATGAAAAATTTAAAAATTACAAGTTTTATTCATAATATATGTCATATGTATTATTATTTTCTCTTATATGTCATGTTAAAGTCACAAAAAATTGATTTATATTTTAAAATTTATGAATATGTGTCGTGTCGATGTCGTATGGGTGTCGGACACTGACACATGTCTGACACGGCGACACGCCCTCAAAATAAAGTGTCCATGCTTCTTAGGTCTATATTCTATACACAATCCAAAAAAAAAAAAATCTAAAATTACGGGAATTGAATTTAGTAAAAAGAACTAGCCTTCTATAACATAGTCAACTTAGGTTCAAACTCTTACACAGAAAAAATAATCACATTTAGTGCCCCACAATATATCAAACAAAATTGCTACTAATAGAGAATTCATGTAGAAAACTAAAAGAAAAAAATTTCTTAGAAAATTGTTCCTACAACAAATACAGGACTCCAATCTTTGTCATGCAAATGAGTTGGCATTTCAATCTCAAAGCAATTCCACTAAATTCCCCAATCACAAGCATCACACTACCTTCTTGACTCGTTGACATAACGTGCGTCCTTTTTGGCTAATAAAGTAACGGTAATTATATTTATTTCCTTGTATTAATTATTAGCTCATTAGTCATTAAACAAAGAGATATATATACATAGATTAAAGTGTACTTTTGATCCCATATCTTTTGCTCAATCTCAATTTGGTTCCGTATCTTTTCTTGTTGCATTTTTTATCTCATATCTTTTGCTCAGGTCTCAATATGGTCCCTATCTTTTCTTTGTTGTACTTTTGGCTTCATATCTTTTGGTCAGGTTACAGAATTAATCTCATATCTTTTGGTCATGTTGCATAATAGATTTTATATCTTTACAAAAAGTTTTACATTGTGGGACTAACAATGAAACTTTTTGCAAAGATATAAAACCAAATATGTAACAAAAACCCAATATAGGGTAAATTTCACTAAGGTACCCTGTTTTATGGATCGATTTCACTTTAGTACCATGTTCTTTGCAATCATTAACACTTTTTTACCCAAATTTATTTTCTATTAAGTTTTGATGATGAAGTTGCACATATACAGTAAAAATACCCAAAATGCCCATTTTTCTCCCATTTTTCACGATTTAGACGCTAAAACACTCAAAATCGTGAAAAATACTAAGTTTTAGAGTGAGAGGATTTTGGAGTGTTTTACTTTTTGAATCATGAAAAATGAGAGGAAAATGAACATTTGGGTGTTTTAACTGTGCACATGATGGTCACGTGCGACTCGCCATAAAAAATTAACAGAAAAATAAATTTGAGTACTAAAGTGTTAACGTTGCAAAGAATAGGGTACCAAAGTGTCACTTATAAAAGAATAGGCTACTAAAGTGAAAAAGGTCCATATAGCAAGGTATTAAAGTGTAATTGACCAAAAAATATATGGGACCAGTGTACCTGAACAGAAGATATGGGACCAAAAGTGCAATAAAAAAAGTTACGAGACCAAATTGAAAATTGAACAAAAATTATGGGACCAAAAATGCACTTTGGCCAATATATATATTATTTTCCGTGCTTAAGATTCAAATGTATGTTTGGTCAATTATGTCATTTGAACATCCTCAATTCCTTCGTTGTCTTTAGCCTTTCAAGAAGAAAGATACTCAGGCGGTGTTCCTCGCAGTGATTAGCGGAGAAACTTGTAAGAAAATTGGGTATTTTCCTTTTTCTTTTTCGTTTTCCTTTTTTCATTTTATTATTGCTTTTTAGTTAACTGATCAGCTAAGTTCAGTATAGCGTGTAGTATCACAGATTCTTCTCACATTAACATACATTCACAGTCTCACAGATACTTCATTTCATTACTCAACCCATATGTTAGAAGAATTCAAGTTTCAAATTTCCAGAGGATTCAAATTGTTCCTGCATCATCACTATATGTGGGTTTCGCTTATAAGGGGATTTTTCTAAACATTAATCTGTTGGAGAAAAAAAAATGTTCAAGTCATGGAGCAAGAAGAACAAGATCAAAGCCGTTTTCAAATTGCAGTTTCAGGCGACTCAGGTAAATTGGGAGAGAAAACTAAATCTTTTTTCTTTTTTATTCTCAAGCTTGAAACTTTACATATAATTGTCCATGGATTTGATGAGAAAACTAGAAAAGTGCGAAGTATGTGCAGTGCAGACGACGTTATGTAACAGTATACAGATTCTACAAGAGTAAATTAATAATTTAGTCCTTAAAATATCTCTTTATTAACAACTAGGTCTCTGAAAGATTTAAGCTGTATACTATTTAACCGATGAAAAGAATTTATAATTATAATGTTTTGATCTCTCAGGGACTAGACTAAACTAAACTGTGTATCTCAGTTTTTTAGGGAACGAGTTGTTAGCTTGTAATCTTTCAAGGATTGAATTGTTAGTTTACTCGATTCTACCAAGAATGTCTTTATTCTGAATTTCCTTGGTATTTTTCAGGTGCCCAAGATGAAAAAGTCTGCTTTGATGATATCTCTGGTGCCGGATGATGTTGGGAAGACAACGGTGAAACTGCAGAAAACTGAAGTGAAGGAAGGAACTTGTTCATGGGAGAACCCAATTTTCGAGTCGGTTAAACTTGTTATGGATTCAAAATCTGGGAAATTACATGAGAAAATTTACCATTTCATTGTTTCAACTGTAAGGAAAAGCTTGTAATTTTCTATTGTCCTTTTACCTGACTAGGAGTTGGGTTTGTAAAAATCTAATTTTTTCATGTTTGAATTTTGATCTCTCTTGCAGGGATCTTCAAAATCTGGCTATCTTGGAGAAGCCTCAATTGATTTTGCTGATTTTGTAGCAGAAATTGAGCCTCTTACTGTTTCTCTACCACTAAAGTTTGCTAATTCAGGTGCAATTTTACATGTTAGTATCCTCTCTCTCTCGCTCCATCCCTTTCAAAGAAACATTTTTCTTGATATGTTATATAGTAATACCTCAATTTATAACGAGTCCTGAGATGCTAAGTAATTGTTGAGACAGGTGACAATTCAGAATGTGGAAGGATATAATGATCAAAGGTGAAAAATGAACCACAATAACTAGTTGATTTTAGTATCTGGATGTTTAAATTTCTTTGATTTTGAATCTCATTATATATTTCAGAAATGGTGACGAATATAATGGAGCCGCGGAACTTTACAATGACAGAAGCTTGAGTCACCAACTGAGCTTTTGCAGTACAGAAGACAATTCTTTTGATATTGATGAAGTAATGATTCTTTAAGAGCTAGCAGCACTTTCTAGAACTGAACACATTCTGTAAAAATCTTAGTCTCATTTTAGTCACTTCATTGTGTCATATAGGATGGGACCCGATCTGGCTATACTGATCAAAACACAAAAGATGGAAACAACGCTGCTCAAGACTCGTCCTTCAAACAGAACAATGGAAGTGTTAGGGCCATTGGTAGCGAAACCCATGTGCGAAGAAGGTCAAACACAGACTGGTCAGTGGGTTCAGCATCTGATGGAAGTTTAGGTGATTGGACAAACAGCCTTGAAGATAATAATAATAATAATAATGTTGTAAGAGAGAGATTTCAAGAGCACTCAGAGGATTCCACTGAGAAGCTCAAAAGTGAGATTGCTTCTCTAATGAGGCAAGTAGAAGTATCAGAGCTTGAGTTACAGACACTTCGTAGGCAGGTAGCCAAAGAAAGCAGTCGAGGGCAGAATTTATCGAGACAGATAATAAGCCTCAGAGAGGAGAGAGATAAGCTCAAAAGTAAAAATGAGCAGTTAGAGTCTCAGAAAGAGTTCAATAGCGAGACCAGAACTCCAAAAGCCTTGCAGTCTGAGTTCAAAGATGCTAGGCTTCAGTTGAAAACAGTAAAGGAAGAGCTTGTTTATGAAAAGGAGTTAAATACCAATCTTCAATTGCAGCTTCAGAAGACACAAAACTCGAACTCTGAGCTACTTTTGGCAGTGGCAGACCTTGAAGCAATGCTGGAAAAGAAGAATAAAGAAATATTGGATGTAAAATCCCAAAACATTACCAAAGAGCATGATGATACCGCAGAAATAGATCTCTTGATACAGAAGATTGAAGAGTTGAACGGCGAAATAGAGGTTTATAATAAGCAGAATGAAGAGCTTAATGAGCATATAAGAGAGCTCAGCTCAGAGTATGAGCTTCTGAAGAAGGAAAACCTGGATATTTCTTTGAGATTGAAGCAAGGGGAGGCACAACATATTATGTTACAAAATCAACATTCGGCTTCTTTGGCTACAATAGAACAACTTGAATCACAAGTAGAGATATTAGAAGAAAGGATAAAGGAACAGACAGATGAGTTTTCGGAGTCTTTAGCCTGTATCAGTGACCTTGAAAATGAAGTCAAAAGTTTGAAGGAAGAACTGAAAAAGCAAGCAGAGAAGTATGAGGGTGATATGCATGCTATGAAATGTGCAAACACTGAGCAGGAAGAAAGGGCTATTCAAGCGGAGGAGGCGTTGAAGAAGACGAGACACAATAATAATATCTCATCCGAGCGTTTTCAGGAGGAATATAGAATGCTTTCAGTTGAGATGGCATCAAAAGTTGAGGAAAATGAGAGGATGAAGATGGAAGCAGTCGCGGAAGCTGATGAATTGAGGCAGCAGAACAAGCTCATAGAAGAAATGCTCCAGAAGTGCAATCAAGAACTCAGGATTATCACAGATCAAAATGAAATGAAGCAAGAGGAGCTCTTAAACCAAATAGATTTGAGAGGAGAGACAATAGAAAATATGTCAAAAGAACTAGAGAACAAGTCTAGACAACTCGAGGAGGCGAAAAGGCTGATAGATGAGAAAGACGAGTCATTCTCGCTTCAAATTCAGAAGCTAAGATCTGAAATGAAAAAGCTGATGGTGGCAGAGCATGTGACTGACATCGCTAAGAATCAAGAGAACAAAGAAATAAGTGATTTGAAAAAGGAGATCACACTTGATGCCCTACTATCAGATGTACAAATTTTCAAGATCCAACACAACAAATTAAAACATAGCATGCACAGTGAACAAGCAGAGAAAGAAAATATGAAGAATAAGATATCTCAACTACAAGGAGAACTGAAGAAGAAGGAATCAGAATTAAGCATTATGGAAAAGAAGCTCAAGAGTACCAGAGCACGAGGTCCGGCTACACATGAGCCTGCTACAACTCCTTCCACTAAGGCACATATGAAGAAGTCAAAATCAGAAACACCTAAGGTAATTGTTCAACCTTCAAGACATTAAATCAGAAACTGAAAAAGACAAGTATTTTTAATTCCTATTCAGAGTTCAAATGAATCAAAGGCTTTTCTAAAGATACATTTACTAGACATTTCTCACACAAAATACATCTGTAGTTCTGATCTAGTTTTCAGTTCTAGTATGTTTTACTAAACTGCTAAGAAGGAAAGAGAAAAAGAATCTTTCTATTATCTTATTTACATTTATGTCTTCTTTCTATATCTAAAGGCATTTGAATACATTCAACAGAAACATTTGCTGTTGTATTAGTCATATTATACATATGTATTAGACAACTTCTACGGTGCTTGAAACACATTTCAAATCACATGAAGAAGAAAACATTCTTTTTTAAGTTTACTTATTGGAACTGCAGAAATAGTAATGTGAAAACACTTTCTGCTCATGGTACAACTAAGATCTCTTTATCTTGAATTTGTGCTAAAAGAAATTATCTGATGAAGCAACTTCAATTTTTCTTTACACTCATCTGTTTATGATCTGGAATAACTCAAAATGGTGTTATTTTGGTAAAAGGGAACAAATGCTGTGAGCACCACTGTTGGCAAGTCTGAAGAAAAGGGAATGGTAGGCAAGACAGCACAAACAAGGTAAAAATTTCTCCAACCTCGTTGGATGAATAGCTATGTGAGAAAAAGTAAATAGAAAAATGGGTTTAACTTTGTTAAATATGTCATGATATGGTAATTGGTGTGTAATTTTTTTTTTCCTGAATAAATCCATTGATCATATTCATATGTCATATCATGTCCCATTTGACAAAAACATTTTAGTCAAACCCATTTTTCATGTAGTTATTTGACAAAAGAAATTCAATTTCCTGTCAAATTTGTATTTGCATTTTTAGTTGCTCACTCAATATTTGAGAGCTTGCTTAACCGATACCAAACTACTTACTACTTGGACTAACTACTTGTTTTGTTTTGTATTTGTATTTATATATACCCATATCTCATTGAGGAATTTGTTAATTGTTATTGATTATTTCCATCTTCATTACTCTAACAGTGAAGTAGAGACTTGCTCGGGGAGTGAGGACACTTCAAAAGAATTGATGAATGAAGTGGCAATGCTAAAGGATAGAAACCTAAGTATGGAAAAAGAGCTGAAAGAGATGGAAGAGAGATACTCAGAGATTAGCCTTAAATTTGCTGAGGTAGAAGGTGAAAGACAACAGCTTGTGATGGCTCTTCGTAATCTCAAGAATGGTAAGAAGAATTGAGTTCTTTCCGGCATGAGAAAACCTACTATTTGGTCCCTAAATTTATACCGAGTTAACGATCAATTCCTGAATAATCAAAATACACGATTTGATTCCTGAAATATTTTAATTATCAATGATTTGGTCACTAGTTGGTCTTTGAGTTTGAACTTATTTTGTATTTTTTTAGTCCCTAAACTTGTATTAATTAGTACTTTTTGGTCCAAATTTGTATTTTTTTATTCTTAAATTGACCTAGGGACCAAGTTGTTGGTAATTGTAATAATTTAGAGACCGAGTTGTATATTTTGATTATTTAGAAACTGATTCGTTTACTCGGTATACATTCAGAGACTAAATAATAATTTTTCTCTTCAAGCGTTGTATCAATCCCAAAACATACAAACAGACAGGATATAATGAGCACCAGAGCAGTGGGTTGGACCAAGTTTAATCAGTACTTTGCACTTTACTCAGTCTACATATATACTGTATATCAACTTACATTAACATGATTTAAGATTTTCTTGGTCATGAAGTACAGTGATAATTAATCCAACATTTTTGGCTGAGTAGTGAGTGATTAATTAGTTTGAAGCTTTAGGCAGAAGAGAAGACAGATTAGATGTATGATATTCAGAGTCTATTGATACAGAATTTGAATTTGAATAAAGTATAATAAAAATTTCAGCATTAAAATTATAATAAATATTTGTATTAATTTTATTTCAGTATTTTTTCTCAACAATTTAAACAGCGTTAAACTTTGAAATACAATTAAGTGAAATGTCAAAATTTAAAGGTACAATTAATAAAAAAATCAAAATACACTTGAGAATTTTATAGGATTCTTTTTCCTTTAGAAAAAAAAACTGGAATATATTTTCTCAAATATTAAAATTTACCATAAGATTGGGAGTTGGAACATAACCCATAAACGAGACTAAACCAAATTACATTTAGAATCCTTTGACTGAAAAACATAAACCCCGGCTGCTAAATTTAATTATTTTGAAATAAACTGTCATATAGGTCTTGTTTTTTATGACTTAAGTAATAAAACTCAACAATAACAGGAAGCCCACATGAAAGCAAGAGAAAGATCTCACTTCCACTCCCCAATTCATTCTTTATTTTGCATAGTTCAAACATGACCTTATATTACCTCCAATCATCTATATCTATACTATATTATATGTATTAGGATGTTTTTGGTTGGTCAAAAATAATTAAATTAAAAATTAAAAAAATAATAAATAAACATGTAAAACTTGATAATTGGCTAATTATATATAATGGGAGAGAGAAAGTAGTATATGAGATTTAAGAAAGTGAAAACATATTATTTGGTCTTTTAATTTTCACACTTCTAACGATTTAGCCCTTGAATAATAGAAATTAGGGGTGTTCGTTGGGCGGTTTGGGCGGTTTTAAGTGGTCTTTCAAACCGAACCGCTCGCATCGGTTTAGAGAAAACTCAAACCGTTAGAAGGAGAGAGTTATATAATAATAATATATATAATTTATTATATATGGTTTATGTAATACGTATTCAGTAGGAAGATATATATATATATATATATATATGAAGTGAATAGATGAATGGAGTGAATCACAATGGTGTGGCTCAGAATGGAAAAAGGATGTGCTCCCCAACTGGCCCAGCGCACCCTTCCCTAATTTGCAAGCCTTATAGCGTATTCATGCATATAAATTATATTATTTATATATATGGATTCATGGTAGTAAAACGTGCGGTTTGGTTCGGTTTGATAGAGGATCAAACCGCTACCGAACCGAACCGCCCAAAAATAACAAAAATGAAACCAAACCAAACCATTTGAATGTCGGTTTTGTTGCGGTTTGGTTCAGTTTGGTTCGGTTTAGTTCGGTTCAATCGGTTTGGTTCGGTTTTGAACACCCCTAATAGAAATATACTATTTAGTCACTGAATAACTACAAATGTTAAATCAAACGTTACATACATATTTCCGTGCCCGCGCACGGAAACCCCTAGTTTTGGATATGCTTCATTTTGTCACTTCAATTCAGTATGCTTCACCTTATCATTTTGGATGATAAAAATATAGAAGACCAAGGGCGGATCATGATAATCAAATAACATTACTAGTTTTATATATGAAGAAAAAGAAAACATAATTTGACTAACAACCCTCAATTTCTTTGGCCAAAAAATAAAAATGTCAAAATATAAATTTGGTCTTATATTTTTTGATCAGATTGGAGAATTGGTCTTATATCTTTGCAAAAGTTTCTATTTAACCCAAAAATATTAGACCAATCCTGCACCTAATCCAAATATATAAGACTAATTCTACACTTAAACCAAAAATATAAAACCAAATCTGCAAATAAAAGAAGATACCGGACAAAAAATTGAGAATTAAACAAAAAAATATGATATCAAATTTACACTTTGGCCAAATTACAAAAACAACCGTTACTTTCAACCCTGATCTGGGATAGTGGGAGCCATGCACTTCCCTTTAAGTATGATGCAGTAGTAGCTTATATAGATGATGGAATGCATCATAAAATAGAAGTGGTTTTAAATTGCAAAAGGTCCAATGGCCGAGTAACTGTAGTCTAAGGGTGTAAATTGGAGGCAAATTATTACAAAGAAAACTTTTAGGGGGTAAAGTGTGATGGAGCTAAAGTCCAAGGGTGTAAATTGTAGTTTCCCCAAACATTTTCTACCCGCTGCAACTCGCGGGTTCATTCATAGCTAATAAATATCTTTAGAAGTATTTGCAAAAGCATTCTGAAATGTAGCACAATTGCTTGACAAAAAACCAAAACCCATTATACGTACGTGTACCTATTAAAGATGTAATTGCAAACTCATGCAGTTTCCTTTATAATATAGAACATTCGTACTGCATGTAGAAGGATTATGTCTAATACCGAAACTTCTTGGTCACATGTTGAGTTTCATCATTCCAGATCAACTTAGTTTGACTTTCACTTTCATTCATCGCAAAAGTCAGCGTCTGCGATTAACTAAGTATCAGTTACGACTGACGTAAAAAGTACAAACGTAACTCTTGACATTTGAAAATAAAGGTAACCACTAGTAGATTCATATTTTAAGTTGCACTAAACATAGCAGAACAGTTCAGTCTAAACATGTGAATTTTTTGTTTTTTATTATTTATTTATTTAATAAAATTACTATTCAGAATTATGCGTGCATTTAATAATAAACTAACGTTACTATGACTTCCTAAAAAAAAAAGAAAATTTTTAGTCTATTATACAAAATAAATATTTCACGTTACTAGTGAAGTGATTCCATACACATTTTTTATTAATTAAAATTATTTTTTTTAACACTAAATTATTTAAAAAAAAATATGCCACCTCATAATTGTATTCAATATGCATACTCCTCTTTGAATTTTAGAATTTTCAAAAGGAAAACAAAGCTAAGGGAACGAGGCCTGAAATACCACAAAACACTGGTATGCATCCAATTCTCGCACGCAACGTATATCACTATATCTACTAACATTTCTAAAAGGGTACTATTACATGAATAATAAAAAAAAAACTATAAATCTCACCTCCTATAGTCCTATTGTAACATTTAAAGAGTATGAAACTTTTAACATCAGTTCTNAAAAAAAAAAAAAAAAAAAAAATCACATTTTTCGTCTTCAAACTTTACATCAATTTTCAATTTCATCCCTAATGTTTGTCCACTATCAATTTAGTTTCTAAAGTTTTATATTTTAATTGATTTTATTGTTTGACTGACTTTTTTGAATAAATTAATGACAAATTCTATCGTGTTTAGCAATTTAAGTTAAAATTTGAGTTTTTTTTTCTATCAATTTTACCTAACATGCTATTAGCCACCTAAAATTTATCGTTAATATTTGTCTAAAGTTAGAGCAAATAATAAAATTGATCAAAGTATAAAACTTCGGGAACAAAATTTACTGTAAACAAACATTGAGGACATACTTAAAAATTGATATAAAGTTTAGAGACCAAAATATTACTTTTTGAGAAAATAAAAAAAACAAAAGAGAATGTGAACATACCTTTTTCGCTTTCTTATCCTGAGGCGTCCATGAAGATTGTAGGGAGGCTGACTGTTTTCCATTCTTTGCGGAGTTTAATGTTTGTACATGTTTCTGTCCTTTTCTTTGAGGAACATTTTCCGTTCTACTTCCTTGGTACTTGGATAGCTCAAAAATAGGAGGACATCTTCTATTAGCAACTTTCCCCATATTGCCAGAGTACCCAAAACAAATAGCAGAGTTCTCACATGATAATGCTTTTTCACGCAACTTGCTTTTTTCTTTGATTCTATTAATAAATTCCATTGTCCAAGGTGAACTTTTTAATGGACTGGCAGACTGAAGTGCTCGTGAAAGTGGAGTTCTACCCAAATGGGACATCTCTTGTAATCTTTGTGACTTTTTCTCAGATGGCCCAGTCAAATCCTCATCAGAAATCTTTTCATGGTACTTGGCATCAAGTGCAAAGACCTCCATTCCAAAATCTGGCTCTGGGTTGTTATTGTCATCTTCTGATGGTGTATCTTTTAAAGATCTCCAGTTATTTGAAAATTTGGCCTCAGGTTCACTGCTCTTGTCAAATGACAATCTTCTCGAAATTTTATTCTTTTTCTGATCTTTCAGTGTCTCAGACATTGAACTTGGAAAATTCAAGGAGTCAACAATGGAAGAGAAGTTTTCATTTAATAAGGGATCAGTAGTTAAGTCAACAACCTCACCCATGATGTCTTCATGCAGCTTCTCAGAGTAACTAGGTCCACGCCAAGTCAAATTTTTATTCATCGTAACAGGACCCAGTTTATCATTTTGATCCCACCTTTCATCTTTCACAGATAAAGTTTTATAGTATGATGGCTGGGATACTCTTGAAGGGCTTCTTCTCATTGAAGTTGTCACATTGAATCCTTGTTTTGGACCAAACAAATCACTCATGGACAAATTAGCATCAGTTAAGTCAGTGTATCTTCCATCATCTTTGGAATCACAAGGATTACAAGGTTTAGACAGAGTTGAAGAATCAGGGAAGCCATCAACTACTTGATGTAGTGGTTCACTAAGCAAAAATTCACTGAAACATGGTTCAGATGTTTTAGGAATACCCATGTAGTTCTTTCTTTTTCTTTCACAATCAACTTGATACAAATGACACCTGTCTGAATCTGGACCAGAAGAAACTGAAGAGGAGCAGTCTGTCATCATGGATTTTGAATCCTCCCGCTCACCATATTTGCAGAGAGCACTAACTAGAGAAATAGTTTCTTCAGTAACATTATATCTTTCCAGAACATGTATTCTTTGTTCATGTGACCACCCCAGAAACTCAGTAAGCATGGCCCCTGAAGACAGTATAGCATGTGCCGTGAAAGAATTTATTGAAGGAAATTGTGTCAAAAACGACTCTGCAAGAGAAACTGAGTCTGGCATTTTAGGATACATGCCCCTTGTCAATTTGGTAGCATGATGGATGCAGCTTACTATTATTTCATTTGTCAACTCGGGTAAGTAAGAAAAGAATATCTGCAAATGAATTCCCAGGCTAGCTGCTGCTGCATAAAGTCCATCCGAGGATTCCATTATAGTTGAAATAAAGTTAACATCTCCCTCAAAGACCTAGAATGAGAACAAAAGAAAGTTGAAATAATTTGATTGCAAACAAAATAAGCCAAACCATTAATCTCCATAACAACTCATATATTTTACTCATGATATTTTCACCCATTTCATTATATACATTATACAACATAATCAGTAAAGTTCTGTCATCTTTTTCATTGTGCTAAATGGCCATTATTATTTTTTTATTATTAAGCGAAATATATAGAATCATGTGAAAGTACTATAAGTCAAGGAAAAATGATTTCGTGACCACAATCCTATTACAAGAAAAGTGAACTAATTCCCCTAGACCGAGGTAGAAACCATGCCGATGGAAGGTTTTGCCCATTATCTATCAAGCATATAAAATAAGGAAAAAATACGGGGATATATTTGTATCTTTGCTACAGGGTTATCTAATTATAAAATAACACATAAATTTTCTCTTTCTAACGATTAGTCATGAAAAAAAAAAATTAAATTCTCTTTTTGCCACAATTTCTCATGCAAAACGTTTTTGCCAACTGTCTTACTTTTATTTGTAAACCCAAGTTGTCACAGGAAACTCCGAAAAAGCTAGGCTAGAGATGCTGTAAAGGCCCATGCCTGTTTGAAATAGAGCGCCATAACAGCATTTGACATGTAAATGAACTATTCTAACATAGCAATCATCAAGTCATAAGTCACTTAGCTATTAGAATCATATGTCAAAGTATAAAGCCATGTGTTAATAATCAAATTTACAATCTAAAATTGCCTTCAAAGTGTAAAAATAAGCAATTTTTCTAACAAAATCCTAAATAACTACCTGAATAATGTCCATAACTTACTAAACTATATGGTTTGGCATCGTATTTTAATTCATTAGGTTTAATGGGTTGGACTGTGCTTTCTGTCTTTTCTTTTTGTGCAAAATTTACTAAGACGTCATTGGCACTCTGCTATATTGGCAAGAAGTGCCAAAAGTGCTGAAACGCAAGCGCCTGGTTGAACCCAATGCCTTCCATTGTCAAGAGGCACTAGGTAGGTAAGACACTGAGGCGAGAGCCTTTGACTACGCTAGGTAAACCTTAAAAAGCAAAAAAATAAAAACTTCATATAAGTGCGATCCACAAGATAAAGCATGTAATACTAAACTCATATGAATACAAAAAGACAATTTGTTTTATATAGAAATAGCAGAATAATGCTTTAGATACACCCAATGATTAATTCAATCAGATTGCCACATAATATATCAAATTGCATAAGAGAATTTATATGCAAAAGGAGACAAAATAATTATTTTTAATTTAAATGGAATTAATTGAAGAACCCTAGCTAAGCATAACCTTTTTTACCTTCCCTGTTGGTGTTTGAATAAGGAAGTTTTGGTGTTGGATATTACTGAGGCGGGAGGAAAGGTTCTCCTTTTGAAGATCTAAAGGGTTAGTGCTTCCAAGTTAAAAGAATCCTCAAAACCTATGAAGCATGGACACTGACACGGGCACGGACACGACACGTCAAACTCTCAAAATTACGCGACACGACACGGCATATATTTATATATATAAATAACTAAATATTCATAATTTTTAATGAAAAATTTAAAAATTATAATTTTTATTCATAATATATGTCATATCTATTATTATTTTTTCTTGTCTGTCATGTTAAAGTTACAAAAAATTAATTTATATTTTAAAATTTATGAATATGTGTCGTGTCGGTGTCGTATGAGTGTCGGACACTGACACGTGTCTGACACGGAGACATGCCCTCAAAATGAAGTGTCCACGCTTCATAGCTCAAAACCTATGACCTACCACAAATAGAACTACAACATCTGCTGATGATGACAATAATAGAAATCCCTTTCTTCCCATACCTATTGGTCTATACAGAGTATAGACTAGACTGTTAATTACTCAAGCTTGCAACAAACAACTTAAAAGGCATCAGATGGAAGCATCTTAAATGGCTGAGCATTAGCTAACCTCCAACTAGTCATGCCTTCCCAACAGGGCTTTCAAAATAGCTCTTAAACGATCCATATTTCAAGTTCAAATAAGTCCAGTCTAACTCTTGAGCTCTAGTTGACACTAATATTAGTAAAATACTAAAGAAACGAAAATATAAAGATTGGATATTGCAAGCATAAGTAGTTTAAAGAAAACAAAAGTCGTTACCAAATAGCAGCCACCAAAGGAAATACTCAGCAATGTCAAAATATTTGTTGCAATATTTTCAACGCATAAAGGCACACTTGAAGAAGCTTCAGTCACTGGAGTTGCTTTCTTCCCAAGGTTTTGGTAGTCATACCAAACCAAACAAATATCTGGGCTGATAATGATATCCACAGGCAAATTTAAATCACGTTCAACAACTTGAGCTCCTTGCTTCTCCGTCGAAAGAATTACTTGGTAAGTGCTTCTTCTAGACACTATCATATCTTTATCTACAGTTTGGGTATTCACAATGATAATTGTTTCAGGGAAAGACTCCATAATTTGATGACTATGGTCAAACTTCCTAGCAGAATTTGGAGGGACAGAACAGTCTATTTCATCCGCAGACTTTGAAGATCTCAAATCATAGTTTTGCTCAAGAGTACAAAAGTTTAATAGCATATCCAGTTTGCTATTCATCAGTTGTTCGTTGGAGTTGACAATGTTATTATTAGTCTTGTGTACATGTTCCTAAGACAAGCAATATTAAGTGCATAAGATTGCAATATACTTGCATATTGAATATAAACAACATATGAATTACCATGAATTAAGGATAACAAAAAACTGATGCAGATTGATCCAATGAAAGGGCGATAAATGAAAGCATTTGATTAACAGATCAACATCCAGCATAACATATGTGAAAACTGTGTACTAATTCACAATTTTGAACTCATCAGTCCTTTTGGCTGTAGAACAAATTTAAAACATATGGAATAAAGAGTTGTGTTTCTAGGTGAGCTGCACTCAAATAAAACAATCACTGAGAATATTAATATTTATTCATCATGTTTCTCAATAGATTTCGCTGGCGAAATTTCTCTTACAAGGATTTCATACTGACTATTCTGTATCCAGTGTATTGAATCATTTTGATTAAAATACAAATAGTTAAGCACATAATTATTTTTGATGCAAGTCATGTTAAGCTGCTAAGTTTTATTGGATCAAGTGGAAGTTTGATTTAGTCTAAGCTACATTCTAGTATCTTAGCTGGATTCAATTGCAACTGGTAATATCAAAATCCTGAAAATGCAGATTCACATTCTTTGTTTGAAAAATAATTGTCTAGTCTCATAAACTGGTGATTTGACTATAAACTTTAGCCAACTCATTGAATTAAAAAAATCATGTGCATATGGTTGGGTAATGAAAAACCATGACGTGTTTAGGAGTTGAATTCAGGTGACTATAGATTTTCCAATTTAACAATGAATAATTTCGGTAGTGGGTGCCGATGAATTCGTTCATAGAAGTTATTCCTAAAATCCTTTTGTATGAAACTGGTAGTTCTATTTTTTCCATCATTGCATTCTATTACTCATACAGCAGCT
The DNA here is from genome assembly GCA_003254925.1 of Chamaecrista fasciculata. NCBI lineage: Eukaryota > Viridiplantae > Streptophyta > Magnoliopsida > Fabales > Fabaceae > Chamaecrista > Chamaecrista fasciculata. The sequence goes on from QANZ01039009.1 coordinate 38,899, forward strand.
ATGAAAACTACTTCAAAATCTTAACCCCCACGTTTTTCAAAATAATCATAGAATTTTAACTCTAAATCTCAAATTCTACCCAGGTAAACTAAATTAGGAGCTGCATCATAAAACATAGTGGATCATAAGTTCCTCATGTAAAATATCGTGTTAAAAAATGCACAACTCAGAATGAATATAAATACAAAATTTTAGGAATGGTTTGGGAATCCATTTGCAGAACATAAGATAAAACATTTAGTGAAAATATCAAGCTTCGTTACTCATGCACAGGCTTACCATTGGCCTTTCAGAGTTTGGGGGCATTTCAACACCCTCACAAAGAGCTTTGACAGCAGAATGTACATCCAAGTCCACCTTCAAAAAGTGAAGGCGAGGCAATCCATCGAAGTTTGGTGACAGATCAGATATTCTAGATGAGTCATTTGGACCTCCATATTCCAAAATAATGCCGAATTTGTTGAACGGGAAGAATGAAGAAACATGCCTTCAAGTAAATGGAACAATTACTATAACAGCTTAAATAGCCATACTGATAAATTACTGTACAACATCAATGTAATGCTCACACAATATACAAGTGATCAATTGAATTGAAGTAAGCTAATACGAAATATATATCATTTAAAAATGTGTTAGTAAGCTAATACGAAATCCATCAAAGCAAGCTAATACTTGCTTTTATGTTACCCTCTATTATATCAATTGAATTGAATGAGAAAATCATACGTGGGTGGGAGGGATGTAAGGGTTCTATAATAGTGGGTTTTAGGCAAGAGAAAAGTAGGGAAAATTTTGGGAAAGGATTGGGAGAGAACCTGGCCTTTCGTACTTGTGTTATTATTCTGCATTTGTGTGTGTAGATGCCTCTGCAATCATTATATTCTGATTTTATACAAGAGGGATTAGCTATTGTTTATCTTGATAAGCTGTGGGTTCTAACAGGTTGCCAACAAGGAAACCAAAAGGGCCAAACAATTTCTAGTTAACTTGTAGTTATAAGATATTGGAATATTAACAATTAATCTGGTAAGGAAAATATACTTGCTAACTAACCATACCCCTTTAACTATTGCAAAGAAGAAAGAATGGTGTATTACGCTTTTGTATGCATGATAAATGTAACTTTTCTGAAAACAAAACTTACTTGTATGACACTATCAAGCAGTCAGAAACCATAAGGTTCTTCATTTCTGCCTCTGCATCCTCAAACATGTTGCATGCATATGGCTGATTAGCATAGGTATTATTTAGTACATCAAACGATAATCCCATGGAGAGAAGGAGGCTTTTCAATGACCACCAGAAAATTGCTTCAGCCACAATCAAAACTTTCAGACCATCCTGTTTGACATTGTTTGACAGTAAAATCTCCTCAAAAACTGCTAATGAAGGGTGTGATGCATTAATGTTAACATCAACCTTCCTCTTTTCATCCTTAATCAAGGATTGGAGGAAGCTAAATCTTGGTTTCAAGTACTCCAAGGTCTCACATAATTTGTCTACATACAAGCAAGCTGGATGAAAGCCATAGAAACATAAGTACCAAGAAGCCTGCTTTATTGCATATAATACAATAAATGCCATATTTTTGCCATTTTCATGTAATTTCATAAGCTTGCATTTTGGAAGTCTTAGCAATTGAAAATGATCTATGGATGAGTTATGTGTCTGTGCCAGCTCTGTCTCAGTCTCTAAAACAGCCCAATAACATTTTTCAAAATTCACAAGTAGGGCCTTAATATTGTCACACAACATGACACTATGCAAATCAAGGTTCCATCGTTGAGATTGTAGGCTACTGTGCCTACATAATGCCTTCAACTCAGGGTATGTGACCTTTGAAACATTAACATCAGCATTAGTGGACTCTACTGCAAAGTTAACATTCCCACTAGCAGTAACTTTCTGAGGGTTTAAGAAATAATCAAGATGGCTAACTTCTGACATAGATTTGAATAACAACGAAACCCTCTCAACATTTCTTTGAGCTAATTGTTCTCCACTTCCTTGCTTAGAAGATTCATCATCCAACAGATTGGAGGAAGAAACTCCTACTCTGTGATCGTCAGGCAGAGAGTAGCAATAAGAAAACAACTCTGGCAATTCTTCACCTTGTTTTATGTCACACCCACCAAGGGTATCACCAGAGGAAACAAGATCAAGTACAAATCTTCCATCATTAGAAGATTTGCATTCAAAGTCTATGTTGCTCAAATCTATCTTGGCTGTCATGCTTTGGTAATTGCAATTGCTTTTGTCTTCTTCCAGTAAATTCAAGTTCAAATATATACCATCAGATGCAGATTGGGGATGCACCTTCAAGTTGGAAAGTATATCTCCAATGATTATACCAAGAGGTATCATCTTTCCATAATCAGATATAACAGGCACAGGCAGTGATTTGCATGTCTCGTCCAACAGTGCAATCTCACTACCAACAATCAATTCATCAAAGTTCCTGCAATTCAACTCTTTCTTAAGTATCCTCTCACTTATTTCAGCTTCTTCCAATGCTTTTTTGTTATAGAAGCTTTCAAAGATTTCAGTTAAATAAACATCAAGGAACAGATACTCCTGGAAAGTGATTAGATTCTCTAACAAGACACTTTCTGACTGTGACTTTCCTTGCAGCACAAAATTCCCATGAATTTGTTCAGCTTCCAATAAAATAATAAAGTCCCTTTCGTGAAGGATGTCCGTTAACAGCACACTCTGCTTTGGTAGACAGTCAACTGAAAGAAACTCCATCACATTATGCTCCATAGAACCTAAAATTTCCAAGTCCTCAACAGTATGATATTTTTCATCCAACTTTTGAGGTTTGACACTATGAAAATGTGAACCCAGATTTTCTTCCACAGATGAGCATGCAAGAATTCCCAGACTTTCCTCATCCACCTCCAGAATAGGCAATTCACTTTGACCATAGTGTGACATATTTGGAAAAGACATATAATCATCTGGAAAATGAGCATTTTGTCCTGTAAGGTACTCTGAAGTAACATGTTCAACTATGGATACTGAGTCCAGAACTTCATGAGGGAAGTGAATAAAGTGGTTAGGCTTGAGCATGTTCTGAGAGGGAAACAGAGGAAGTTGTTATATATGAACTATGACCCTCATGTGACAAACCTAAATGAAAAAAATTAAAACCTTTGTAGCTCCAACCAAAAGCAAGACACGCTAATGTTTAAACTTGAGCCTGTGAACCTAGAAAATTCTGGCTTACATCCAAGTTGAAATTCCATACTGAAAACGTTATCCAACTTTGCCATGAAAAAAATTATAAATACAGAGAATCTATTTAGCATTTCAATAATACTCCTAATAGATAACAAATTCAATCATGGTTCAAGTTTTCTGGTATAATATATGAGAGTATGAAATGAAAACATATTAATAAAGCAATGTAAACCTTCAATAAGCCCCCTTATAGACTCAATAAAATTTGTAAAAAGAATATTATGGAGGTAATTCAGATAATAAGTTTCATTACAATTCTGCGAATGTAGTTGTCAGCTCCATCGTTTTGCATCACCAAGAAGAATCCATTAGGTTTACTAAATATAAAATATTTCAATATCTTATTGTATTGTACTACACTACCATTTGTACATTCAAGAGGAAGACCAGCTTAACATAAATTGATAGTTTGCTACAAATCCTAAAGTCGAAGTTATAGAGAAACACCATCCTCCATCCAGATCACATATAATCCACATCTAGATAATTGAATAAAGAAAAACATCAGTATCTATGACATTGTTTACCAAAATCCAAAGAAACGTCATAAAATTGTTCAACAATATAATCCTAATCGACCAAAATGGAAAGGAAAGATTTAATTTAAATATATATTGCACTAAAAATTGATAGCTGAGTTATAACGGATTAAAGCCTGTACCATATGAATTTCATTCTCTGAATTTTCATACAGCATTTGCATCACCACCTCCTCAAGAGGGCAAGTATTTTCCTGTAATTTACAAAGAAAAAAGAAATCTATTTAAAGATTCAACAAAAATTTGCAAGATACGTGCTCAGGCAATCAGGTGTATATCTATCTTACCAAAAGTACATCTAGCTCAGGTGTTTCAAGTTCGATCATATTGTATATGCTCTGATTCTTGTTTATAAGAGAAGCCATTTTACTCTCCTGTAAACAAGATGACTAAAATTTCAGGAAAACAACATGCAGAGGCCACAAAACATAAAACGACACAAAAAAACAATTAAAGTAAATACTGTACACTTGCCAATTCAATATCAGCCTCAGATTTCAAAATTATGCGGTTCTCTATTTCATTTTCTTCAAGTACACCCTCTGCTTCCTGCAATCAAAATAGCCAAATAGCACAAATCAAGTAATGTTCTCAACAAAATAAGGAGTTCAAAGTTCCAAATAAATTCAGTATCAACAGTAAATGGAAACCTACTGCAACCTAAACAACAACAACGCTAAAACTCCTCATCATCATTAAATTAACCTTTCCACTATAAGAAGAACGAGAATCCACCATTTCTATCATCGACGAAACGTAAAATTAACGAAGCTGGATTGGAATGGAGTTCAAAGTTCCAAATAAATTCAGTACCAACAGTATATGGAAACCTACTGCAACCTAAACAACACCAACGCGAAAACTCCTCATCATTAAATTAACCTTTCCACTATGAGAAGAACGTACGAGAATCCATCATTTCTATCATTGAAGAAACATAAGAAAAAAAAAATTAGGAAATTCTTATTACTTGAGAAATTCGATCTTCTTCTGAGGTTCCGAAGCTGGAATACGAGAAACAATTATGACTCGAAGAAGGATCGAATGTCTCAAAACAGTGGAAATCAATGTCGATGCGGTGAGGGAGGACGTCGGAGAGAAACTTGGAGAGAGCGTCATCAACTGGAAGCCTGTCAATGTGAAGGGAAACGTCAAGAGTAATCGCATGGAATTGGAGGTGATCTTCGACATTGAATGGAGGAGAAGGAAGGCGAGGTACAGGGAAATGGAGGAATGCTAGGGTTTCACTGGATTGAAATGGAGCGAGAGTGAAGTAGTCGATGTTGAGAAAGCGAGATCGCATTTCAGGAATGGAAGAGAATCGAATTGAAGTTGGCGCTTTAAATTTTAAAATAAGTATTTATAGTGTTAGTACTTTGCCTTCGGATTGCCGCTTCCCTACGGGTATGATTCAGTATATATAGGTGTTAAAAATTAGAAGGTCAAAGTATACTTTTGGTCCCACAACTTTTTCTTAGGTCTCAATTTGGTCCTCTATCATTTATGGTCCCATATCTTTTGGTTATATAGTAGTATTGGTCTTATATCTTTACAAAAAGTTTCACCGTCAATCTCATTTGACTCAAAGATATGAGACTAATTCTTCAACTCCACCTAACGAAAAGATATGGGAACAATTCTACAATCTAACACAAAGATATATCTAACCAAAAGTGTAACATAGAACCAAATCTGCAACTTGAGCAAAAGATATGGAACCAAAAGTGCAACAAAAATGTTACAGGGCCAAATTGAAACCTGAGTAAAACTTATGGGACCAAAAGTGAACTTTGGCCAAATTAAAAATCTTCGGGTCGATTTATTTAAATAATATAAAACTTACTATTGGATTCATTAAATTTTATTGAATTAACAATTTAGTCCTTAGAAAATGGAAATAGATTACTTGATCCTTGATTTTTTACAACCTCATATGTTATCCGTTAGCTATTATGATGACATGTATATTAATTACTAGCGTGATTTCATTAAATGTCACTGTAGTATCCTAATAAGTTGAAAATCAAACTTAAATTCAAATTGAAGTTTCACTATTTCCATTATATTTAGATCCATAAGAATTGTGAGATTGAGATTGAGACTCATTGTAACCATTTTTCTCACATTTGCAACTCATATTTGAAAGGAGAAGAGAAGACAAAAGATGAACCCTAGTTGTAATAGTATTTTTGAACCCTATTTGCCATGACTAAAAAATTGAAGTAATGGATTAAGGTCATTCATCTCATTTTTTTGGTAAATCTAATATTAATATGTGGTATTTAATGGTGAGACGTGTACATTTAATACTCAAGTCATCAGTTTAAGTAACGGAGAAATGCTCTAGGGACTAATTAATTGACATTTGTAATTATTCATAAACTAAATAGTATATTTTCAGTATTTAGGGATCAAATTGTTACAAGAAAAAAATTGAAGAACCAAATAGTAGGTTTTCTCTTTGAATAATTGAATTGGATGATGGTAAAAATAAAGAAAACCTATTATTTGGTCCTTAAATTTAGATTGAGTCAACGAATCAGTCCCCAAATAATCAAAGTATATGATTTAATCCCTAAATTATCACAATCACCAACGATTGGTCCCTACATTGAATTCATTGACAAAAAAAAATTGGTACAAATTTAGGGACTAAAAAATACAAAATTGGTAAAAATTTATGAACAAAAATGTACAAAATTAGCTCAAACTAAGGGACCAGATCATTGATAATTGAAATATTTCAGTGAACAAATTGTATATTTTTATTATTTATGGACTAATTCGTTGACTAAATATAAATTTTTGAGACTAATAATATATTTTCTCATCATTTTTATGTTCTTTTCTTCATTGATGATATAAAAATTTTATTTTAATATTCTCTTCTTTACTCTTAGCCATACAATTATTTTTTAAGCAAAAAGATTTTCGGTATCTTCAAATTATAGGGTAAGTGTCAATTGTACGCCTAAAATTTTTCAATAATCAATTATACTTTCAAATTTTTACATTTGACTTAATTGTAATTTAAGTCCTAACACCCTTTAAACCATCAATGGAAAATGTTGATATCATGGAAACGTGACAAGTGACTATTTGGTTCATCTTTATTATAATATTAGTTGTACTTTAAAACTTTCACATTCATATTAATATATTGTACACTAAAACTATCACATGTTTTATAAGTTGTACCCAAAAATGTTGACACCAACATAATATCAAATATTTTTTATTAATGATTTAGAAAACAATAAGCATTAATTGAGTCAAATGAAATTTTAAGAATGCAAATGATCACAAAAAAAATTAAGAGTACAATAAGACTTGTTCCATAATTTGAGGAGAGTGGATCAGCTAAATTACAGTAGCTGAATCATAACATCTTCACCATTGATATTATTCAAAAGTTAATGCATAAATTTGTTAAGAAAGATGATGAGAAGTTATCATCATGGCAACGTATAGTGAATTCAGAGAGACAAGTGGAGTTGGAAGAAGATCCTCATGCGCCAACAAGTAGACCTAATGCCTATACTCCTTCCAATTATGAAACCAAAGTCACCGATCCAACAGGGCAAGGTAAGTATATATATATAAACAATACAAAGCAGAGTTTTTCATAGGTTAATACTCATTTTAGTCCTTAAAATCTTATATTTGTTCTATATTAGTCTTTAAAATAAGTGTGTTAGTAAAGGACAAACATTAGACAAATAGACAAACATTAGACAAATCTCAGTTGGAAGACATATCTCAGTTGTTTAATGTAGAAATAATGACAAACATTAGACAAATTCATATTTTGAGAACCAAAATAGAGAGAACCTAAAAGTCCAAGGATTGAAGTAGAATAAAAAATAGTTTTAAAATTATTTTTGTTTCATTTTAGTCTTCAAAATCTTGTATTTGTTCTATATTAGTCTTTTAAATGTGATTTTGTTTGATTTTACTCTCATTTTTCACTGGAACAATTGAGATGAAATATTTTTTTTTTTGTTATAATAAGTGTCTTAGTAAAAGAAGAAAAATAGTCTATCTCTATTATTTAAAATAGAAATAATGACAAATATTAGACAAATTCATATTTTGAGGACCAAAATAGAATAAATGTAAAACTTTGAGGACTAAAATAAAATTTTCACCCATGAATGCTGTGAAATTTTATTTTATTTAACAATGGTCTGAGCATCCTACAGATATGTCTGTTAGTTCTGAAACTCAGCATGATCCTTATGTTGAAAAGGATGATGATGATGATGATTTTGCTTTTAAGCCCATCACCCCAATTCCCAGTGAAACTCCAATATTACCTACTATGTCAAACAGTGCTTTAAGAATGCTATAGCTTCTTCGATGAGCCACACTGCAAAATAAGCCAAATGAAGAAACACTGAGGAGTTCATTAGATGATGCTGTAATGCGTAAGCAAGAAGAAGATCAACTACATTTGGAGAAGGTAACAAAAGGGTCTAAGAAAAGTAGTGGTTGGTAGTCTCAAAGACTACGTAGTTCGGAAAACCAGGGGATAATACTCATAAAAATCATCTGATAAGATGGTGCTATTTGCTTTATTGTAGTTGCAGGCAGTGAAGGTGGTTGTGCCCTTGAAGATAGGAAGACCCTCGGAGTCTAATTAAATGGAATTGTCTCCTTTAGCTATCAATTATTTATGATAAAAGTGAATTTGCACAAAAAAAAATCGAAAGACAATGGAAGTAAATACACTAATAATAAGAAGAGTAAATGTCCGAACTACCTATATATATATATATATATCGTATGGCCAGAGTACCAATCTAACAGAGCTTAGATGTGGGTAGTATCAAAATCCTACCATAGGAAATAGAGTCTTGGCCTTGTTGACAACTATTTTTTAATTTTATGGCTCAGGATAACCACTTGATCTAACACTTTGAGATTTAAATAATTGATTGCCTTCATATATAGCCCAATCAGGCTTGGGGAAGTCTGGATATTTTTTAAAGCGGTCCATGGTGACAAACTTTCTTGTACCTCCTATCCAACCTAACCCTACTAAGAAGTAAAAGAAAAAGGAGAGTCCAATGAGAAGTGTGACAACAGCAAGGCCTTTGGAACTTGTACCAAGGACAGCATATGTGCCCGTCACAAATGCTATGATCAAGAAAATCATTGCGAAGATGGTTAATATTTGGGCTGCGGATATAATGTTGATCTTCATTGTATCAACAACATCGGCTATGGTTCTCTTGTACACCATTAAACAATAAAGATGAATTATGGTTGATGAGTAAAGTAGCCAGTGACGGAGGTAGGATAAATAGTTAGGGGAGGTAGGATAAATAGTTAGGGGGAACAAATGAGATAGAGTCTGTGATAACAAATGCTTGAAAAGCATGATTACGCTTCAATATAGGAGACCCTTTCTCAGGTTGATTAAATTCTTGTATCACACCCCCTGGCAACGTAAATACTGCTGCAAAAGTTACTGTTGTTATTAGTGTTGCCACTATAAAGTTGTTTCCTCTGAATTCGTTAATATATTCATCTTCCTCATATTTCTTCTTTGTCTCAACTACAAATGACTCTAAACCACCTTGTTCATTTTATCATCTTTCTCTCATTCTTATTCACCATTCGTCTGTTGGAAAATTATAGAGCAAGCGCAGCGAAAAAGGTAAAAACTAAAATTTTTGCATAACTCTATAATTTCCTTCTAGGATCCACTAACTGTGTTTATACCTAATCAGACGGTAGCTTTGAAACTCGCGAATCCGAGAAGGAAAGATGTATACCTAATCCACTAACTGTGTTTATACTAGAAAAGAAAAGATGTATACCTAATCAGACGGTAGCTTTGAAACTCGCGAATCCGAGAAGCCCACGAACTCGTGTTCTTCCTCTGCCGGTGATCCACACAAACAGTTTGGCAGATACCCAGGTGCTAGCCTCCAATCTCTTCTCCAAGAGAATGCGGGAACCTAATCTACGAATCTTGAATTTTCAAGAACACTTCTTGAAAACTCAAGAGCAAGTGGCGCACAAGTCAAGAACAAGTTTCTTGATCACACACAAGCCCTAAAGTTTTTTAGGGTTTAGTCGAACTTTTCTCTCTCTTGAAAAGTCGACTTTTCCTCTCTCTAAAACTAGGGTTAAGTCGAAATTCTCCTTCACTTGTGTTAGTTTTTGAAAGTCGACTTGGGTGTGTGTATTTATAGAGTCTAACTCTTGAAATTAGGGACTTATAATAAAGAAAATAGGGATTCCCCAAATCTTGATTATAATATTACATTAATATTATAATTCAAAATTAAAAGGCAATTTAAATTTAAATTTCAAGATCAAATCTTGAAAACTAAATCTTGAATGCCCAATTCTCATTGGTCAAGAGGATTTTAATTCTTAATTAAAATATTACATTAATATCTTAATTTGAAATTCAAAATGCAATCTCGAAATCCAAAATGCAAGATCAAATCTTGCCCTTTGGATTCAAGGAATGCGCCATCCTCCATTATCCTTTTATAGGATTTAATAAATAAGATAACAACCCTAACTCTTAGTAAGTTATCATAATCTTATTAATATCCCTAACAAATTGAATTAAAATATTACCCTAATATCTTAATTCAAATTTGAATCTTGAAATCAAAATCAAATCTTGAAATCAAATTCAAATCTTGAATTTAAATTAACAAAAAATTTTTATCAATTAAAATCAAGAAAGAGGCGCCACCCTCTCTCTCTTGTTATCCAATATTAAAGAATTTAATAAATCAATAATCCCCTAATTTTTAGGAAGCTTATTCAATTTATTATTCCCTAATATTTTAAACAAGAATTCAATTGTAAATAGATTAATCAAATTAACTATTTAACAATTAATATATTTAAACTTGTCTAACAAATTTAAATATCACAAATGTAGATCTTATTTAAGACAAGACTTCATGTCCTAGACATTTAACTATGTCTTAAATTGTGTCACTAAAGTGACTCACGAATTAAACCCTAATTCGTGTCTCATTATGGTATCTTGATCCTGCTTGTGTGTGACCCAGCAGGCCTCACGTGAAGTTGGCAGCAAGCCATCTATGACACACAAGTCGAGAGCGGACTCTAGCAAGCCATCACGACTACCCAAAACACGTGAGTTATCGTTCTAACGCCAATGACTTAACCTTAGTACCACCTTGTCATAATCCCTATTGTCGCATGATATTTTGGTCATGGATAAGGCACGGGAAAAGTCATCCTTAATCCAAACCATAACTTTCTCGATTCCTTGAGTTAGTCCCATTACCCTGTGATAATAGGCCTAATAATTAGGAGGCCCAACTGGCAGAAGATGCCCTTGGCCCAACACGCCCTAAGCCCACAAGGTAGGGCGAGAACGCCCTTAACCCCGCTAGGGCAAGGACGCCCATAACCATAGAGGGCATGGGCGCCCACGAAGCATAAGGACGCGAGGAATAAGGAAACATTCCCTGAACCAATCAGGAACCAATCAAGGATCAACCAAGATCCGCTATCAATCAAGACAGATCCCCCAGAGATCTCTGCCTTGGCCATCAAGGCGCCCTACACAAATAAGGAAATAGTGACTCACTATTCCTTAATTAACAAAACAGTATCTTCCTACATGAAATAGGAAAGATTATGATTCACCTCCCATATCACTGAAGATATCTCTTCCACAATCAAGGAAGTTTCCTTAAACGGACTCTCCTCAATAAGCCTATAAATACAAGATGGTAATTCTATGAAAGGTACGTAACTCACATTACTCACACTACTCATGCTAGCTCATACTCTTACTAACTTAAGCTTCGGAGGTGAATCACAGGGGAGACCCCCTGTGGTTCATTGTCTTGCAGGAAAATCTTGCAGTGAACTGGGAAACGACCCCGGCCAAATCCTGGTTCATCACCCTGTGTGGCCACACATAGATATGGGATCAATTCTGTAATTGACTCATAGATATGGGATCAAATCTGCAACAAAAAATAGATATGAGACCAAATTGGAAACTAACTCAAAGATATGGGACGTACCAAATGTGCAACAAAAAAAGATATATGACCAAATTGAGAATTGAGCAAAAGGTATGAGACCAATTTGCACTTTGACCATAATAATAAAAAAAATATAATACTTTAATACTTTTTGTTGAGAAAATATTAAATATTTCATAAATATTGAAATATTTTAATAATGCATTCCTCTTTATGATTTTTTTTAGTAGTTATAATTGTAAAAAGTTAGATGAAAATAAGTTTTATATTAATAAAAAATAGGGTAAATTCCACTTTGGTACCCTGTTCTATGACCCAATTCCACTTTGGTACCCTGTTCTTTCAAAAGTGACACTTTGGTACCCTGTTCTTTCAAAAATGTCATATTGGTACCCTGTTCTTTCAAAAGTGACATTTTGGTACCTCGTTCTTTGGACCAAGTGACACTTTGGTACCCTAAAAAAGTAACAAATAGTGAAAGAACAGGGTACCAAAGTGTCACTTGGTCCAAAGAACAGGGTACCAAAATGTCACTTTTGAAAGAATAGGGTACCAAAATGACATTTTTGAAAGAACAGGGTACCAAAGTGTCACTTTTGAAAGAACAGGGTACCAAAGTGGAATTGGTGTTGGGAAATCACAGAGGGAGCACAGCGGAAGAAATTAAAAATTCTTTGGGACTAAAACGTAATTAAAACTAAAGGCTATCTCTGTGATTCCTTCCAGGATCCACTAACTATGTTTATACCAGATTAGAGAAGATGTTTACCTAGTTTTGATCGGTGACTTATCGTATTCGCGAATTTGAGAAGTCCACAGAGTGTCCTTCCTCTACCAGAAATCCACACGAGCAGTTTGGCAGATGCCTAGGTGCTAGCCTCCTTCACTTCTTTCCAAGTGAAAACGGGAACTATATCTATGGTTCTTGAATAATCAAGATGTGTTCTTGATTATCAAGACTAATTTGGGATTGGCGATTTTTCACTCTCTATAGATGCTCTAAGCGAATTCTTAGTCTAACTAAGAATTAATCTATGTTGTGAGTTGTTCTCCAAATAGGCGCCTAGGGGCCCTATTTATAGTGTTCTC
>QANZ01039033.1:0-17149 GCA_003254925.1 Chamaecrista fasciculata
GCATTTCTTGGACAGACTCATCGAGGGCGCCAGTTAAATATCTTCTCATCTTAATGAGGGACAAAATCCCATTTTGGTCAACCACATTCCTTTGCACGGTAATCAACCAAACCCGTACCTAGCCTGTATGGCTACCCTGCTACGGGCAACGTTGGACTAGGCCAAAGTTTGACAACTACAATGCCAGAATAGTCAAGACCTCAGGTCTAAGGCTATCGTGACAGGTGTACAGGAGAGGCTCGCTTATGACTAAACCCATGCAGGACTCTCCGGGTCGATCCAGCAATTTATAACCCTTACAAAATTGCACCATGACTCTCGAGAAGCATCTAGTGCATGTATCTCTATACACCGAGGTCATGCTGGTCTTAGTTCATTTACGTTCCCACGTGAATGATCGACCAGGGATAGTTTTAGATTAATTATCATATAATTAATCAAGGATTGTTATCACAGTAAACACGCTAATAATATGATAACCATTAATTTATCTCCATAAATTAATTAATATGTTCAAAACATATTTATAAAATGATTGGCCCTATGGCACAATCTCCAACAGGAATCACAGAGTTAGCACCTTTTATCAACTTTTTTTTTTTATTTTTCCGCTGCGCTCCCTCTGTGATTTCCCAACAATAAGTCACCGATTGAAATTAGGTAAACATCTTTACTTTCCTGGTATAAACATAATTAGTGGATCCTGGAAGGAATCACAGAGTTAGCATATTTAATCAAGTTTTTTTAATTTTTCCTTCCGCTGCTCTCCCTCTGTGATTTCCCAACATCCAGGACGTTTGCATTCAAAGCAAGTTACTTCTTCCTTCTTTTTGTAATCTTCTTTCCAGTTTTGAAATGGCTTTCTAGAGGACATCCTTCTGTTGAACAGTTTCTTTTTGAACATTCCCATTTTCCTGAATTTTCTGGCTAAGAGGGCTATGTCTTCTTCATTATCATCGGAATCTCCATCTTCATCATTGTCATCATGGTTCACAGCTTTAAGTGCAATTCCTTTAGACTTCTTCAGGCTTTTTATTTCATCTTGAAGATGTGTTTCTTCATATGTTATCAGATTTCCTCTCAAGTTATCAACTGTCATGCTTTCAACTTTAGAGCTTTCCTGTAGAGCTGTCACTTTGGCTTTCCAGATAGAGGAGAGGGATCTCAAAATTTTTCTCACGAGTTTGGCTTGTGCGAGGCGTTCTCCCAGTGCATCAAGAGCGTTGGTGATCTTTCCAAAGCGTTCAAACATTTCCTCAATGGTTTCATTTTCCTTCATTTTGAAAGTTTCATATTCATGCATCAGCATGTCAACTTTTGCATTCTTCATATCTGAGGTTCCTTCATACGTGTCCTTCAGTTTGTCCCACATTTCCTTGGCGGTTTCACACCGTGACAGCTTTTTGAATTCATCTGCACTCACTGCACACACAATGGCGTTAATAGCTTTATGATTTAATTCATACCTTCGCTTGTCAGCCTCTGTCCATTCACTCCTTGGTTTTTCAACTGTTTCTTCATCTTCAATTTTTGTGATCGTGAATGGTCCATTTCCAATGATATACCAGATATCCGAATCTAAGGATGTGGTGAATATCTGCATGCGGAATTTCCAGTACTGATAATCGTTTCCATCAAAGAAAGGAGGCTTGTTCATGGATGTCCCGTGAGTTCCTTGCATTTTCACTATGTGATCTTTTCCTCAGGGTTGTTAAACCTGTACTACAGAGGACCTACTCTGATACCAATTGTTAGGAAATATGCTAGTGAAAATAGCCCAAGAGGGGGGGTGAATTGGATTAAAAAAAACTTTTCTTTTAATAAACTGTTCCTTTGAAATCCTTCCTGGAAAAACAGATTGTTTCCTTAAGATTAGAAAACCAAGATACTTTTAAAAACACTTCCTTAATGACTAAGACTGGTCTATTTTTATCAGATGTATTTTGCTTGAAAATGTTTGTAGATTCAAATACGCAGGATAGTTGCCAAAATACAAAATGCAGGAAAAGTATAAAAGTTAAGGAAAGAAGCAGCAACACAGGAACTTTTAGTGGTTCAAATAAGGGTATGATCCTTGATACGGAAATTTCCCTTATCCTACATCCACACCTCTAGCCAACCAGCTAGAGGTCTATATATATATATATATTGTATCACGATACAATCTGCACGAAGCTTGGGATCACCTCACAAGGTTTTACAACTTAACCCAAAAACCACTCCAAGGACAGTCTCTCAGGATATTTCTTCCTATGGAACCACACACGGTTCACCTCTACAAGGTTTCACCCTAGAAGCTCACTTTTACCTCCTTGAAGATTTTTCTAACACTCAATACGAAGGTTACAATTTTTTTCAGATTATCTCTCTAAGAGATTTCACTCAAGATCTACGAGCACAAAGCTCTCAAGGATCGCACACAGCAATACGAAGGATGATCACTCAGTATGTAATGCACACAGCAACAATGCTTTTTTAGCTTCAATGACCAGAACCTTTTTGCTTCAAGTTTTCATCCTTTTATAAGCTCAGGGAAATAGCCGTTGGAGAGATGACAGCAGTAACAGCACTGATTTGGCACTTCCTTGATTTTCGTCAATCAATTATAAATGTAGGATCTGATTTATAGTTGACCTGCAATAAAAATGATGTAATCAGTATATGCAGCATTAATTTTGATTGATCAGATATGTAGACAGATATTGTATGATTATATGTGAAGGACAAATCTGATGCCTATCAATTTAATTTGTTTCCTGATATAGAAAAACTCAATATTAATGACGATATAAAACAATTATGCAAATTCATTTTAATGGCGCATTTGTGATAGAAAATCATGCCTTTAATATGATTGTTTCCAGATAAAGAATGAGACAGATACTTTATTTTCAAT
The DNA here is from genome assembly GCA_003254925.1 of Chamaecrista fasciculata. NCBI lineage: Eukaryota > Viridiplantae > Streptophyta > Magnoliopsida > Fabales > Fabaceae > Chamaecrista > Chamaecrista fasciculata. The sequence continues at coordinate 2,897 of QANZ01039033.1, forward strand.
TTCAATTTAAGCACATGGTAACTAATTCACAAATCAATTTTCTTAGACGATTCTGAGATATTTATTCCAGGAACGTTCTCAGCGCAGACCTCAGGACAACCAAATTTTTGCAAATAATCAAAAATCACTTTATGTTTAATTTTAGTCCAACAGTGTTGATGTAGGTTTTGTATTTACAAATATCTTCCCTTATTTCAAAATTTCTTTTAAAAATTTCTTCAAATATGACAAAAAGGAAAAACCAGCACATAGGAAACAGAATATGAAGAATGAAGTGCAAGAACACCAACCCAGAAATTGAACAAAAATCATGGATTCAAAATCGATCTTCAAATCATTTTCCCGATTTCCAGCTCAGTTCTCTTAAATCTCAGTGTTCAATAGAAATCTATCTCTCAATTTTTACTACTCTCTCTCACTCTCCAAAAACTAGAGCAAATCCTCCTCTTCGACATTTTTGGTCTTCTATTTATAGCCAAGAATCACCTACTATGAACAATCCATTCGTAGCGCATATTTCAAATTCCAACCTTTAAAATTATTAATAAGGCTATTCGATTACATCAAATTAAATTGGTTTGATGTTAATAAAAAATCTGTCATTTAGTTATGTGTTTTATATTTCAATCTAAACTCAAGGAAACCAAAAAAGAGGACGAGGCAAAGTGAAATATGATTCATGACAACTGTATCTTACATGAATTTTTTTAAAAATATTAACGCTACATTCAATACATATGTAAATAGGATAAGAAAATAAAGTAATTGAATTTGTTTCGGATAAAAAGTTATTTAAAAAATCCCAAATTTTCAATCCAAGTACAAGATCTTATTGAGTGCCAAAGAAAAAGAAAAAAAAAATTTATAATCTCTGCATTGCTCTGTCTGCAAAGTCAACTACTTTCTCAATACCCAAACACTCACTAATGAGTGAAGATATTCAAGAACCAACTAGAAGCATATGACACCAAAGCTTTATCCACTACAGCTAAAAATGGTGTTCAATGGTGCTAGAAATCCATCCATCACCGAAGTTAAATTCGAGGAATCAAATGATCAAGCTGAGCCTGAGACTAGGTATTTTGATAAGGATAAAGGATAGATAGTGATTGAGAGAATCATTCTTCAGTTATGTAATTTAGGGCTAGGTTTGAACGATGAGGAGAAAGAAGAAGACATGGAAATGGAAGCCCAGGATGAAAAGAGAAGCTCTAAGTGAGAATCGACTTGGAATTTGTGAGGAAACATGTTTTAGAAATACCAATTTGGACTCGAAATAGAAAAATAACTCTACAGTAGATACTATTCTCACCAGCCTATATATTTCTTCAAAACCTCTCACAAAACGCCACTCATTGGATTGCATATGAGAGGGACATATCGTTAGACAATTTAAAATACAAACTTCAAAGTAGGAAGAAAAAGGAAAACACATGCCAATATGAGAAATAAAAATTTCATAAACAACAACACCTACGCCGTTAGAGTAAAAAACCCCCCTTGTTTGGGCGGGGAAGAATTATGTCAAACTTGACTCTAAATCCCTAGCAAGATGGGAACATACAAGGGATTTCACAAGTGAGGGCAAGCCCCTCTTAGGCCTAATGCTATTGACATCATAATGGATTTTGGCTTCAAACTCATGGTCCAAATGACCCCATAACTCAAGGCTATCCCATTCCATGGGAACCCTGAAATTTCAAGCAACAGATACGATCTTACAAGTGGAAGGGTAAAACTCATAAAACGAACTAGGGGCTTTGCATGCCCTAACGGGCACGCAAATATGTATGTAAAATAAATAAGGGACTAAATTGTTAACTTAGTAAAGAAAGAGAGACCAAATAGTAAATTTTCTCTTATTTTTAATTTCATAGACTATAGTTTTAAACATGGACGACCAGAAAGGGGTGGAGCCATATAATATAAGATGTGTTTATGCCGCAATGAGCATGTCATTCATTAACCACTGATATTATCTTTAATTGATGATGTTACATGATTTATTTAACTAAAACTTAAATAGATGATGAATTGAAATTGATAATAAACCAATTTGTAAGAAGATAAATTGATAAAAAAAATCTAAAAGTGACTAAATTGAAAAAAAACAAATTTGATGGATTAAAATAAGATCAATCTTAGCGTCGAATACAATAGCCTTTATTTTCGAACAAAAATAATATATAACATCAATAAACAAAACAAATTAGTGATAAAAATGGAAGATAACACCTTATCAACAACTCATCTTTGTCATTTTCTAATGGAAGTTCATCTTTTGTGCTTAGATTCCTTCACTTCACTACTCTCATCACAACCATTCATCTTTCTAATAGTTTAATGATACTACTAAAGTTAAAGTGTAAATTTGGTCTCATATCTTTTTCTGAGTTCCTAATTTGGTCCATTATCTTTTTTTGTTGCACTTTTGGTCCCATATCTTTGCAAAAGGTCCCACTTTGATCTTATATCATTTTTGGTCCCATATATTTTGGTCAAGTTGCAGAATAGGTCCCATATCATTGCAAAAGGATCAATTGTTAGTTGATCTTTTTGCAAAGATATGGGACTGCTTCTGTATCTGATCCAAAGATATACGACCAATTCTACAATTGACCAAAAGATATGGGACCAAAACTACAAAAAAAAATGAGACCAAATTTGGAACTGACCCAAAGATATGTTACCAAACGTGCAACAAAAAAAGATATAGGATGAAATTGAAAACTGAGCAAAAGATATGAGACCAAATTTGCACTTTGACCTACTACTAATAATAATGCTCTAACAACTAAATTAGGAAAATTTCAAAATAAATATTTATATCTGTAAAAAGAGAATATACTTTTAATTAATAATACTACTAATAATGCACTAACAATAAAATATTCACACCAGAGATGAGTGACAAATACAATAAAAGGAAGAGACAAAGAGTAGAATATTTCTAATTTATCTGACCCTTTGAACAAATGTGCTTTTAGGATTCAACTCAATTCCCTTATTTGTATCAGAGACAGTCTCTGCCCAAGAGTATAATTATAAATTTGAAAAGTACAACAATTTGAAAACTATAAGACAAAAGTACTATTGGTACCTCAAAGTATGCAGTCATTTTCAATTGTACTCTCAATGTCTTTTTTGAATCAATTGTACTTCCAAAGTATGTGGTCAGTTTCAGTTATACCTCCAAAGTTTTTTTAGTCAATTATACTCCCAATATTTCACATTTGAGTCAATTGTACCCTCAAATACTCTCTAATTTGGGGGTACAACTGGCACATAAAAAAAAAAAGAAATATTGGAGGTACAATTGATAGAAAAAAGAAAAGATTCGGGGTATAGTAGAATGAAGAAAACTTTGGGGGTATAACTGTAATTGACCGCATACTTTTGGAATATAATTGACTAAAAAACTTTGAGCGTACAAATGAAAATAACCGTAATGGTAAGAAGAAAAACAAATGAAGGAGAATGGAATTACATAAAGTTCAATGCATGTAAAGTACAATTTTCCTACATTAATTAAACATAAAATATGATTATAGTATGAGATTTGGGACTGGGATGATGAAATGGTGATATTGCAATTTAAGAAGAAATTATAATAATAGGAATATCCAATGTAAAAAGTAAGTACCTATGTAAATGGAGAAAGTATTGGAACTTTCACAAAGACAATTACAGTACAACGACCATTAAGAAATGCTATTTAAATAGACATGGAGAAAAAAAAGTTTAGTACAGTTATTGAAGTAGCTAGAAATTAAAAATTAAGATGAGTTGGGAGTGAATTGTTATATTCATGGGCAGTTTTTCTGTTTGGTTGTACAATCCTAGGGAATGATAGAGGTTGTAAGTAGAACGTGTGATATAGATTTTGATATTTTATTATTTATAAAATTTGTAAGTAGGACGTGGGCGAGGGAGCCAGGAATTTTCCAATGGCGGACCAAATTTTTTTCTTTAACAACTATTATATACAATAAAAACATATATATTATGTATAATAAATACAAAAATAGCATTAAACTGTACTTTTTCTTAAGTTGTATTTATTGTTTTTTTAGAAAATAGAAATCATCTATAATTGCATTTGTTGTAAAATAGAAGTCATCTCTTAAATAGTCATCTTCCATCTTGTTGTGAAAGATTGTTTTAAAAATCTTCATAGCTGAGAAAGCACGTTCTGTGGTTGCTGTTGAAATAGGAAGTGTAAAAATAAGACGAAGTAGCCTTTCAATAAGTGGATATGTTTATGATTTTCTAGTTTCCACCAATCCCTAGCATAACTAAGCAATAGTAGACAAATTCTGTAATTTTGGATGACAAGGTACATCAAGCTTATAATGGTGCAACTCATACTTCAAATGAACTTTTTCTTGATAAAAAAAGTCAGAAGGATAAAATGTTTTAACAAGCTCGAGTATGTTTTCAGCATTGAATGATTTGTATCCATCTCTAAGATCTATAGTTGCAGTCAAAATAAGAAGCTATGTAGCTTGTTCACTAAATCTATCATTTAGTTCCTTCAATTGATAATCAATCACATTTGTAAGCAAATCCACTCGATAATGATGCTCGACTGTAACATTATCCTTTTGACGACGAGAATGAACTATGTCAGAGAAAGAATCACTCAAGTCATGAATTTGAATATTATGACTTCCACAAAAAGAAGTGACATTATATAAGAGATTATCCCAACCACTATCTCTTAGCTCCTAAATCAAAGATTTAGTGCTGGATACCAAATCCATAGCATTTAAACGACGTTGAAATTTTTTTCGTAGAGTCTGATAAAGTATGTCTGTGATTCCCATAATTTTTTTCATTAAATTGAGAATAAAAACAAATCCAAATGATAATAAAGACTTAAGAGAAAAACTAGCATCACCTCGTTGAGAATATGTAGATCCTTCAATAACTAAATTTTCGAGAACTGAAATAGTTTCTTTGAACATCCTCAAAAGACCGCATAATGATTTAAAATGAGAACTCCATCTTGTGTTTTATGGACTTTGGAGTGTGCTAGATCGATTTAATCCTCTTCCTATTTCAATCTCATATGTTACAATCAAATTAGCCATTTCAGATGCAAAAACATTTCGCAATTCATCATTACGCTTACACGAGGAACTCAGAACATTTATGATGAAATTTAGATTTTGAAAAAAATTATAAACATCAACTACTTCTTTAGATACAACAAGAAGAGCCAATTGTAATTGATGAACTAAACAATGAACATAATATGCATAAGGACACTCTTGCAAAATTAAAGCTTGTAGTCTATTCCACTCTCCAAGCATATTACTAGCTCCATCATATCCATGACCACGAATACTCATAAGCTTGTTTAAACGAATATATAAAGTTTTTTAAATGCATAAAGATGTTAAACGCATATAAGTGTTTAACCGCATAAACGTATTTAAATGCATAAACGTGTTTAAACGCATAAAGGTGTTTAAACAAGTTTACATCAACGGTGTGATAGAGCTATTAGTTTTCGTGGCGTGTGATTTGTTTTTGCTTTCGGCAAAATTTTGGTTGCAGGAATCAATGATAGAGATAATCAAACTTGGGTTACAACGAGTTTCATAGAGAGAGTTCAATATAGCATCACATATGTCTGTTTCTACAATTTTTGTCCCTAATTTGATGTTTTCTTGACACAAATATTCCACCAAGTCAAGAATCAATACACTCACACGTTTATTCTGAATGACATCAGTTCAGAACTGTTTCATAGTAAAGCACATAATGTCATGATTTCCCCCATTTTTTTTATATGTTGTTGTTACTTTAGGCGAGTTACATATTAAGTGCTTATCGCTTATTTTATTATTTGATTTGATTTCATTTTACTTTCGTTTAGTTTCGAAATTGGATTTATGATTTCATTTCCATGGTTCAAATGTTGAAAATCGGTCAGGTTTTACTAATCTTTTTCGAAATAGGAAAAACAAGTTTCCCACAGAACCCCTGGTCAACTATTTAATCAATTACTTCTTCGGAATGCTAAAAAGATTATTCGATTTTTTTAATATGATACCGAGATTGGTCTTGAAAATAATCTTCCGAAATGAACGTTTAGTTAGGATATCTGATACCCTATATTCGTCCAAAATTGCCTAGATTCTATGATAGTTAGAATGACTTTCATTGAATTTTGAGATAAAAGACATGGGTGAAACATAATATATATATATATAAATTTTAGGCTTTCACCCGTCCATTTTTTATAAGAAAAAAAAATAAAAACTTTATTTTGGTACATGAAAAAAATGATCTTAAAAAGTGGGAAGGTATGGGTCTTTAGGCTTTCTGCCTATAAATAAGTGGAGGTTAGGTAAATGAAAAATTTACATTCCTCTTCCTTCTCGCCTTGCCGCTTCTTCCTTCTCGCCTCGCCGCTTCTCTCTCTTGATGGGTCTGAGCTCAGCTAGAAATCAGAATCCTTACAATGTCGATTGTGATTTCTTTGATACAAGATTCTAGGTGAGCACAAAACCCTACTCCTAAAATTTAAATTTTTGTATTCGTCCCTCACCTATTTACTGTTTTTTTATCAATTTCATAACAATTTCTGAAATGAAAATCTTACTGTTTTGTGAACTTGATTTCTGTGTGAAGTTCTTCAATCTGACAAACATTATGGACTGTTCTACAGTTTTGCATGTACCTCTTTTGTAATTTACTCCTCATTTTTACAAAACTCTCACATTTCGAGTTTGTCGTTCTATTAGCTGAAGTCTGGTCCTTACTCTGTTGTGAAAATTTGTGAGAAACGAGTTGTATGAAATTTGTGTTTCGACTTCAAATAGCGTTTTATTCTCTTCTTTTTTCGGCGTTTTTTCCAGCACCGGTTTTCGAAGTTTGATGCTTGGAATTTCTTTTTCGTCTCACTCTGATTATTTAAGCATTATTTTCTTGGCCGAAAACTCAGTATTTGGTCGGAATCCATTCCGGGTCGCTAGCCGGGTTGAACGACGTACCAAGTGCAGAAGAAAGAGGAACAGTGCGTGTGGGAAGATTCCAAATTGTATTAGTTTTCTTCACTCCACCTCCTCTAGCTATTGAATAATTTTTATGAATTTTAGGAGACCTCTACATATATATTCCTTAATTAATTGACTTTCAATATCATTTTAAAATAATTTGCTGTCTCGATTTTGGGCTAAAACTTTTGGGGCAGCTTGTAGTTACTTTTATGCGCATTATAAGAAGTATGATCTCGCTGATTACATAATTTTCATTGCCATGAAATTTATTTCGCTAACATTGAATTTTTACAAATTAAATAAGTAATAGGGTATCAAATATTGGATATCCTAACTATCCGTTCATTTCGGACGAATATAGGGTATCCGAGGACAATATGAAGATTAACAATACAACGCATAAACTTGTTTAAATGGATAAATGAGTTCAAACGTATAAAGATATTCAAACACATAAAGATGTTTAAATGCATAAAGCTGTAAAAACATTTAAATACATAAACTTGTTTAAACAAATAAACATGTTTAAACGCATAAAGGTGTTTAAATGAATAAAGCTGTTTAAACATATAAACGTGTTGAAACACATAAAGGTGTTTAAATTCATAAACGTGTTTAAACGAATATATAAAGGTTTTTAAACACATAAAGATGTTTAAACGCATAAAAGTGTTTAAACGAATAAACGTATTTAAACGCATAAACGTGTTTAAACGCTTAAACAGGTTACAACAAGTTTCATATAGCATCACATATGCCAGTTTGATTCCAAGCAAAAGAATATTTTCCTGCTAAATAATCAACACACTCACACGTTTATTCCGAATGACATCAGTTCAGAACTGATTCATAATGTCAAGATTTCCCTTTTTTTTTTTTTTTTTATATATTGTCGTTACTTTAGGCGAGTTACATATTAAGTGCTTACCGCTTATTTTATTATTTGATTTGATTTCATTTTAGTTTCGTTTTTCAAAATTCGATTTATGCTTTCTTTTCAATGGTTCAAATGTTAAAAATCGGTCAGGTTTCACTAATCTTTTTCGAAATAGGAATTAAAAGTTTCCCATAGAACCCTTGGATCATCTGTCAACTATTTAATCAATTACTTCTTTAGAATGCTAAAAATATCATTTGATTTTTTTTAATATGATACTGGGATTGGTCTGGAAAATAATTTTCCGAAATGAACGTTTAATTAGGAAATCCCGTACCCTAATGTCCGAAATTGCCTAGATTCTATGATAGTTATTAAAGAATGACTTTCATTGAATTTTGAAATAAAATACATGGGTGAAACAATATATATATATATATATATATATTTAAAAATTTTAGGCTTTCACCCGTCAATTTTTCATAAGAAAAAAAATAAGGCCAAAGTCCTATTTTGGTCCCTCTGTTATGCTCATTGTTCCAAATAGGTCCCTCAGTTATTTTTCGTTCCATATTGGTCCCTCAGTTATCCAAAATTTGTCAAAGTTGGTCCCTCTAACGGTTTCCATCCATTTTTCGGTTAAAAAAAGAGGAAAAATAAGCTTTCATCCCCCAAAAGTTTTATTTTCTTATATTAAGGTCCTTTTCTTTTTATAATAGGATCAAAACGTAAGAAAAGGAAAGAAATTAAGATTTTAAGTGAATTTCCCTAAAAACACAAGTTTTCTCTCTCTCTCTCTCTCTCTGTCTCTCTCCTTCTCTCTCTCTCGATGATCTCTCTCTCTGATCCAACTCCGTGAACAAGTCCGTCGACGACTGCCTTCGATACGCCGGATTCCCATTCGGATTCGCGTACTCGTGTGGATGGACTTGAGCGGTGTTTATCAAACATGAGAGATCTCTGATGAGCGACCTCTTGACTCGCGAGTGAGCTGGCACAAACGGATTCTTCTGATTTGCGACGTCCGAGTTTGTTAGAGGTTGTTTCTTGCTCGGAATCGTCGATTGCTGCTGCTGCTTCGCTCTCTTCTCGGCAGTGAAGCCTTTCACGATGTGAGCTCCCCATGAAGACGCTAACCTAGGGTTTGAGTGATTAGAAGTGGCTTTCACGTTTTGAAGCTTCAAAATCTGGTTTTGATCGGCGAATTTGGAGCCCTTGGAATTGGAGCGGTTATCGGCTTCGTTTTCTACCCTCATCGTGAGCGGAATTTAGACCTAGACAGTGAACCCTTCAAAACGAAGGGTTTCTTAGGAATGAATGAATAGGGGAAGAACGACAATGGTTTGGATTCGAAGTTATGAGTGGTGAATTGAAAGCTAGCAGTGGTGGTGGAGGTGAAGAGTGAAGTGACATATGAGCTGAGCTTGAGAGTACAATGGCAGCTAGAGAGAGAGGGGGAGAGAGAGATAGAAAACTTTTGTGTTTTTGGGGAAATTCACTTAAAATCTTAGTTTCTTTCCTTTTCTTACGTTTTGATCCTATTATAAAAAGAAAAGGACCTTAATATAAAAAAATAAAACTTTTGGGGGATGAAAGCTTATTTTTCCTCTTTTTTAACGGAAAAATTGATGGAAACCGTTAGAGGGACCAACTTTGACAAATTTTGGATAACTGAGGGACCTATTTGGAACAATGAGCATAACGGAGAATAGGACTTTGGCCAGAAAATAAAAACTTTATTTTGGTACATTAAAAAAATGATCTTAAAAAGTGGAAAGGTCTTTAGGCTTTCTGCCTATAAATATATAGAGGTTAGGTAAATGACACATTCACATTCCTTTCCTTCTCGCCTCGCCGCTTCTCTCTCTTGATGGGTCTGAGCTCAGCTGGAAATCAAAATCTTTACAATGTCGATTGTGATTTCTTTGATTAAAGATTCTAGGTGAGCACAAAACCCTACTCCTAAAATTTAAACTTTTGTATTCGTCCCTCACCTATTTACTTTTTTTTATCGATTTCATAACAATTTCAGAAATGAAAATCTTACTGTTTTGTGAACTTGATTTCTGTGTGAAGTTCTTGAATATGAAATAACATTATGGATTGTTCTTCAGTTTTGCATGTACCTCTTTTGTAATTTACTCCTCATTTTTGCAAAACTCTCACATTTCGAGTTTGTCGTTCTGTTAGCTGAAGTTTGGTCCTTACTCTGCTTTGAAAATTTTTGAGAAACGAATTGTATGAAATTAGTGTTTTGGCTTTAAATAGTGTTTATTCTCTTCTTTTTCCGGCTTTTTATCTAGCACCGGTTTTTGAAGTTTGATGCTTGGAATTGCTTTTTCGTCTCACTTTGATTATTTAAGCATGATTTTCTTGGCCGGAAATTCAGTATTTGACCGGAATCCATTCCGGGTCGCCTGCCGGGTTGAACGACCTACCAGGTGTAGAAGAAAGAGGAACAGTGTGTGTGGGAAGGTCCCAAATTGTTTTAGTTTGCTTCACTCGCGCTCCTCTAGCAATTGAATAATTTTTATGAATTTTAGGAGACCTCTAGATATTTATTCCCTAATTACTTGATTTTAAATATCATCCTAAAATAATTTGTTGTTTCGTTTTTGGGCTGAAAATTTTGGGACAGCTTCTAGTTACTGCTATACGAATTATATGAAGTATGATCTCGTTGTTTACATAATTTTCATTGCCATGAAATTTATTTTCGCTAAAATTGAAATTTTAGAACTTTTATTCTTGAGATTCTATTTGTACACCAAATAGTCATGTATTTACCTCACAAGCTTTCCAGTTTTAGAACTTTTATTCTTGAGATTCTATTTGTACACATGCAAATTCTGCAGATTGGAGCTTTTATTCTCAACATCTTGACGCGTGATAGTTCTCATTTTCTTGTGAGGTTGAGGAGATGGCACTGTTGTTTTCGGTCTAACCTTTAGGAAACCCTAAAGAGCAACGTCATTAATAGTGAGAGAGACAAACTCCGGGAATGTCAAGGTCACATTACTTTAACAAAGTTTGATCTACTAATTCATATAATTGTACTTCAAAATAAAACACTTAGTTCTAAGAGCAATCAATGAATAAACATAATTAAATAACAACTCCTTGGACTATGAAGAACGATGAACTCCGGCTTCCATCATGATCCTCCTTTAGGATGAAGAACGTTTAGGCTCTCATCATGGAGAAACCTATTGACAACTACTCTCTAAATCTACTCTAAGTTTGTCTCCAGTTGAGGTGCTGGGGCGTTTCTCTGATTTGAGCTATGCTTTGAGCGAATTGGTGAGTGGAATGAGAGCTCTATTTATAGTCTTGAGAAGTATGCTTGGTCCCAAAGTTAAGGAATATGGGTCGTTGGATGGTATCTTAATATCTTGAATCCTGGCCATCCAAATCATTGTTGGGAAATTATAAAGCGAGCGCAGCGGAAAAGGTTAAAATTTAAAATTTTTTGCATAACCCTATAATTTCCTTCCAGGATCCACTAAATGTATTTATACTAGAAAAGGAAAGATGTATACCTAAATCGATCGGTTTCTTTAAACTCGCGAATCCAAGAAGCCCACGAACTCGTGTTCTTCCTCTGCCGGTGATTCACACGAACAGTTTGGTAGACACCCAGGTGCTAGCCTCCAAACTCTTCTCCAAGAGAATGCGGGAACCCAATCTACGAATCTTGAGTTTTCAAGAACGGTTCTTGAAAACTCCAAGGAAGTGGCGCACCAAAACTCACACACAACTCAAACCCTAAACTTTTTAGGGTTAGTCTCACTAAAAGGGGGTGAAAGTTGACTTGTGCATGTCTCTTTAAATAGAGAGAATGTTTTCCCTAACTCATGAAAATAGGGAATTATAATAAAGAAAATAGGGATTCCCCAAATCTTGATTATGATATTAAACTAATATTATAATTCAACACTAAAAGGCAAAATTTAAATTTCAAGATCAAATCTTGAAAACTAAATCTTGAATGCCTAATCCCCATTGGTCAAGAGGATTTGAATTCTTAATTAAAATATTACATTAATATCTTAATTTGAAATTCAAAATGCAATCTTGAAATCCAAAATGCAAGATCAAATCTTGCCCCTTGGATATCATTCATACGCCATCCTCCTAGCCCATTTTAAAGGAATTTAATAAATAAGATAATAACCCTAACTCTTAGGAAGTTATCATAATCTTATTAATATCCTTAACAAATTGAATTAAAATATTACCCTAATATCTTAATTCAAATTTGAATCTTGAAATCAAAATTAAATCTTGAATTCAAATTCAAATCTTGAATTTAAATTAACAAAACATTTTTGTTAATTAAATCAAGAAAGAGGCGCCACCCTCTCCCTCTTGTTATCCAATATTAAAGAATTTAATAAATCAATAATCCCCTAACTTTTAGGAAGCTTATTCAATTTATTATTCCCTAATATTTTAAACAAGAATTCAATTGTAAATAGATTAATCAAATTAACTATTTAACAATCAATATATTTAAACTTGTCTAACAAATTTAAATATCACAAATGTAGATCTTATTTAAGAGAAGACTTCATGTACTAGACATTCAACTATGTCTTAAATTGTGTCACTAAAGTGACTCACGAATTAAACCCTAATTCGTGTCCCATTATGGTATCTTGATCCTGGTTGTGTGTGACCCAGCAGGCCTCACGTGAAGTTGGCAGCAAGCCATCTCTATGACTAACAAGTTGAGAGAGGACTCTAGCAAGCCATCAAGACTATCCAAAACACGTGAGTTATCGTTCTAACGCCAACGACTTAACCTTAATACCACCTTGTCATAATCCCTATTGTCACACGATATTTTGGTTATGGATAAGGCACGGGAAACTCATCCTTAATCCAAACCATAACTTTCTCGATTCCTTGAGTTAGTCCCATTACCATGTGTGGCCTCACATTCCTTGGACAGACTCATCGAGGGCGCCAGTTAAATATCTCTCAACTTAATGAGGGACAAAATTCCTTCTTGGTCAACCACATTCCTTAGCACGGTAAACAACCAAACCCGTACCTAGCCTGTATGGCTACCCTGTTACGGGCAACGTTGGACTAGGCCAAAGTTCGACATCTACAACGCCGGAATAGTCAAGACCTCAGGTCTAAGGGCATCGTGACAGGTGTACAAGAGAGGCTAGCTCATGACTAAACCCATGCAGGACTCTCCGGGTCGGTCCAGCAACTTGTAACCCCTTACATAATTGCACCATGACTCTCGTAAAGCATCTCATACACCGAAGTCATGCTGGTCTTAGTTCATTCACGTTCCCACGTGAATAATCGACCAGGGACAATTTAGAATAATGATCACATAATTAATCAAGGATTGTCATCACAGTAAACATGCTAATAATATGATAACGACTCAATTTATCATCTATAAATTAGTCAATCAATATGTTCATGCATATAAAATGATTGGCCCTAGGGCACAATCTCCATCAAACTCCCACTTGCACTAGGCACAATCATTAATCAAACTGTTCCTACACTAGGTAAACTGATCAATGTGTCTAATCCCCATCGACGTTACATGGCGTTCATGTACGACCCGTGCTAGAGGTTTCGTAAGAGGATCGGCAACATTATCCTCACCTGCTACTTTACATATCTTCACATCACCTCTGTCAACCATCTCTCTAACAAGGTGATAACGTCTGAGTATATGTTTGGTCCTTTGGTGGGACCCGGGCTCCTTGGCTTGTGCAATAGCACCACTATTGTCACAATACAAGGTTATAGGATCAGCAATGGTCGGAACCACACCAAGCTCAGCAATGAACTTCCTAATCCATACAGCCTCCTTCGCCGCATCTGATGCTGCTATATACTCAGCCTCTGTTGTAGAATCAGCAATCGTGCTCTGCTTGGAACTCTTCCAACTCACGCTGCCACCACTCAGGAGGAACACGTATCCAAACTACGATTTGAAATCATCTTGGTTGGTTTGGAAACTGGCGTCTGTGTAACCAATTACACATAGCTCTTCATCAGTTCCACCATAAACCAAGAATTCATCCTTAGTCCTTCTTAAGTACTTAAGGATGTTTTTGACAGCGGTCCACTGATCCTCACCAGGGTCTTGTTGGAACCGGCTCGTCATACTCAGGGCAAATGACACATCTGGTCAAGTACATAGCATGGCATACATGATAGATCCTATTGCCGAAGCATAAGGGATGCCACCCATGCGCCCTCGCTCATCAAGTGTCTTGGGACACTGATTCTTGCTTAGGACTAAACCATGATTCATCGGTATGAATCCCTTCTTGGAATCCTACATACTGAACCGTTTCAGTACCCTATCCAAGTATGTACTCTGAC
>QANZ01039035.1:0-15039 GCA_003254925.1 Chamaecrista fasciculata
CAAATAAAATGATTGGCCCTAGGGCACAATCTCCAACAAGGCCTGGGTTAGGCTTGTTCGGCGATGGGGGTGATGGGGAAGATGGGGGTGATGCCCCTCCGAAGGGTTCCGAGCCGACGGACTGTTCGACCGACGACTATCTGGTTGATGATCCTGTGTTGCCGCCGGGGGGTGTGTGAATGTTATCTGCTGTAAACACTTGTAACCCCCCCCCCCCCTTCCTGATGTAATGAGTTTTGTGATGTGATAACTTTGTATATAACATTTGTTTATATTAAATGTATTGTAAGTGCTGGCGTTTGGTGACATTTCTACTCTTTAATTATGTTATAACGCGTAGAAATTATCCGTAACGATGTGTTACTATGTGTGAGTCACGTTGTTTGCTTCTTGAGTTTACTCGTGACGTGGCTAGCCGGAGCAGGTGACTCTGACCTGCAGAGCGTGGGAGCTCAAGTGTCCGAGGCGTAGGGGAGGCGTCCCTCCCTGCCTGCGTGGAGGACCGAGGGCCCATTTAATCATTCGTAACAGAAAGAGAAAAGGGGAAATAATAGCAATAAGAAGAAACATGGTTTTCATTAAACTTTGAGAAAAGTTACATGAGTACTGTCATGGAGACAGATATTTCTTTAGCTTAGCTATATTCCATGGGTTTGGAAGATGGTTTCCTCCCATGGTTTCTAGGCGGTAGGCCCCTCCTGGGAGTGTTTCGTAAATCCGATATGGACCCTCCCAGTTGGGTCCCAGTTTGCCTTCCGAGGGGTTGACCCTGTTGTTGGCGACTTCCCTCAGGACCAGGTCTCCGACGCGCAATGTGCGTTTTTTGACCTTGGTGTTGAAGTAGTTCGCTATCTTCTGCTTGTATGCAGCCATCCGGATCAACGCTGTCTCCCTCATTTCCTCAGAGATGTCTAAGGATGCCTGGCGCTGGGCCTGGTTCTGCTGTTCCTCATAGTAGAGGACTCTGTCGGAGGTTGCTCCGATTTCAGCGGGGATCATGGCTTCGCAGCCGTAGGCCAAGGCATAGGGTGTTTCCTTGGTTGCCGTCTGTTTTGTGACACGGTAAGACCACAAAACCGAAGGCAATTCGTCTACCCATCGCCCCTTGGCGTTGTCCAGGCGCTTTTTTAATCCCTTGAGGATGATTCTGTTAGCCAGTTCCGTTTGTCCGTTCGTGGCGGGGTGCTCCACGGATGTGGTCTTCAGCCTCATGTGGTAACTTTCGCAGAACTCTCGGAACTGCTGGCTAATGAATTGACGCCCATTGTCTGTTATGAGAGTGTGTGGGATGCCAAATCGAGTGATTATATTCTTTGTGACGAACTTGATGATTGCCGCCGAGGTAATAGATGCCAGGGGCTCTGCCTCTACCCACTTGGTGAAGTGGTCAACGGCGACCACCAAGAACTTCCGCTGGTTGGTGGCCTGTGGAAATGGCCCCAGGATGTCTATGCCCCACACGTCGAATGGCCACGGCGCCTGAAGGGGATGCATATCCTCGGCGGGGGTGTGTATGATGTTGCCGTGGCGCTGGCATTTATCACATTTTTTCACTAGTTGATCCGCGTCTTTAATGATGCCCGGCCAGTAGAAGCCGGCTTGCAGCGTTTTCCTTTTTAGAGCTGCTGGGGCCTGGTGGGAGCCACATACCCCCTCGTGCAGCTCACGGAGGATGTAGCTAGCTTCCTCCGGGGGTACACACTTCAGTGATGGGGATGAAAATCCCTTTTTGTAAAGCGTTTCGCCGGATAGGAAATACCGTGCAACTCTTCTGGTCAAGTTCCTCGCTTCTGCTCGATCGGCGGGGAGGGTGCCATCGTTGAGGTAGGCCACGATTGGCGTCATCCAGGTGGATACTCCATCGATCTGGTTTACTTCCTCCTCGTTGATGGAGGGTTGTTCGAGAGTGGTGCAGATGATGGATTCTCTACCGGCCTTGCTGGGCTTATTGGCCAGCTTCGCTAACTTGTCGGCGCGGGAGTTCTGATCCCGGGGGACGTGTCGGAACTCGACTTTTCGGAATTTGGCAGCTAGACGTTGCGCTTTGGCGTGGTACTTGAGGATGGTTTCCTCCTTGGCCTCGAACTCTCCCTTCATTTGCTGGACCACTAGTTGTGAGTCACTGTTGACCGTTAGCTCCTGGGCGTTGACCGTGAGGGCCAGCTCTAAAGCAGCTAGGAGAGCCTCGTACTCTGCCTGGTTATTGGTGGCCGGGAAGCGTATCTCGATGGATTGCTCAATGACCATACCATCCGGTGCTTCTAGGATAACCCCGGCTCCTTTTGACTTGCTGGAGGAGGCACCATCCACGTATATTATCCATGTGCTGTTGAGTGCCTCCGGCGAGGTCATCTCGGCGACAAAATCCGCCAAGGCCTGTCCTTTGATGGCTCTGCGGGGTTGGAACATGAGTCCGAATTCTGAGAGCTCAATGGCCTAGTAAGATAGCCGTCCGGTGACGTCGGGCTGGTGGATCACCTGCCGTAGTGGTCGGTCGGTCCGGACGATGATCTGATACTGCTGGTAGTAGGGCCGAAGCTTCCTCGTTGATACCAGTAGAGCGAAAGCGAGCTTCTCTAGCATGTGGTATCGCGATTCCGACGGGGTCAGTACCTTGCTGGAGAAGTAAATTGGTTTCTGATCTTCTCCCTCCTCGGCGACTAACGCGGAGCTGACTGCCTGGTCGTTAGCAGCAAGGTATACATATATTGGCGTCTCTAGCTTGGGAGTGGTCAGTATTGGCGGCTTCGCCAGATACTGCTTCAGCTCCAGAAAGGCCCTATCGCATTCCTCCGTCCATTCGAACTTCTTTCCTCCCTTGAGGGTTTTGAAGAATGGGAGGCAGCGGTCGGCGGACCTGGTTAGTTTGTTTTAGATGTTCCGTTAGTACTTGTTGTATAAGTAAAACAGACAAAGAATTTGCACAAGAAAAGATCCTTTATTAATATAGGTAAAAGCTCGCGGTGTGCAAGCATAAGTACAGCATCCGGAGCTTGTATGTCCGGGTAGGAGATTACAAAATTGCAAGTAAATGTAAACGAGGGGAGGGGTGGGGGGGAATACGCCCCTTTTGACTAACTACTCCTGGAGAGAGATAGGGCTATCAGTATTGGCGCTACCTGGAGAGGAAGCGATGAATGGCGGCGATCCGGCCGGTGAGGCGTTGCACCTCCTTGGGGTTCTTGGGAGGGGACATTTCCATTATCGCTTTGCATTGATCCGGGTTAATCTCTATCCCTCGCTGGGAGATGAGGAACACGAGGAACTTGCCTCCCGACACGCCAAAAGCGCACTTTGAAGGGTTGAGGCGCATCTGGTACTGCCTCAGTATTGTGAAGATCTCCTCCAGGTCTTCCAGATGGTCGCCGCCGGCTCTCGTCTTTACGACCATGTCGTCAACGTATACTTCAATGTTCTTTCCGAGGTGATCTCGGAAGAAGAGGTCCATCATTCGCTGGTAGGTGGCGCCGGCGTTCTTCAGGCCAAAGGGCATGACCTTGTAGCAGAAGACTCCCTTGTCTGTGATGAAGGCAGTCTTCTCCACATCCCTCGGGTCCATCCGGATCTGATTGTATCCGGAAAATGCGTCGAGGAAGCTCAGTGTGGCGTGGCCACTGGTTCCGTCGACGAGTCGGTCGATGCTGGGGAGCGGGTAGGGATCCTTCGGGCATGCCTTGTTTAGGTCAGAGAAGTTAACACACATCCGCCATTTTCCGTTGGCCTTCTGGACGAGGACAACGTTGGATAGCCACGTGGGGTACTTGGTCTCACGAATGAAACCTGCCGCCAGCAATTTCTCTACTTCTTCTTTTGCTGCCTGCTGGCGCTGTTGCCCCAAGTTCCTTTTTTTCTGGAAGACGCCAGGTCTTCCGTCGACGTTAAGGGAGTGGCAGATGATGCTTGGGTCGATCCCCGGCATGTCCGACGCGGACCATGTAAAAATATCCTCGTTCCGGTAGAGGAATTGGATCAGTGCTTCTTTCTCTGGTGGAGGGAGAGTGGCGCAGATGTTAACGGTTTTTTCCGGCGCTCCCGAAAAAGCCACTGCTTCCATTTCATCCGAAGGCTGCGGATGATTCTGTGGGATCTCATCCCGTAGATCAACAATCTCGCAGTTCATTACTGCGTGTTCTTTCTCCTTTCCTTTTTCTGAGGAGGATGGCGGAGGGTTCTGAGGAGCTTCCCGGCTTGTTTGGGGCTTGGCCAGGCTGGTGGCGTAGCATTGCCTGGCTACTTCCTGGTTCGCCCGTACTTGGCCCACGCCATGAGGGGTGGGGAATTTCATCAATAAGTGTGCCGTGGACACTACGGCACGGGCAGCGTTCAGCGAAGGCCTACCGAGGATGGCGTTGTAGGCGGAGGGTGTTTTGACGACCACGAAGATGGTTGGGATGCATACACACTTCGGGTCCTCTCCCAGCGTGAGGTTCAGTTCGATCATCCCCTCCACGGGGACCTGGGCCCCGGAAAAACCTATCAGGTGCTCGTTGAAAGGGGAGAGTTGCTCTCGGGAGAGACCCATACTTGAGAAGGCATCCCAGAATAAAATGTCAGCCGAGGATCCCTGGTCAACCAAGATCCTCTTCACGTTGTACCTTCCTACCCCGGCTGTGATTACCATAGGGTCACACTCTTCGGAGTCTACGTCGGCCAGCTCTTCGTCGGTGAATATGATTGGTTCTCCTTGGGGCGCGTGGGGTTTCTTGAGGTAATCCAACTTCATAACGGATCTCCTCATCCGCTTCCGCGACTGCGGGCCCCTCCTCCGGCGGTCCACTCCGCCGGCGATGACGTTGATGGTTCCCAACATCTGAGAACCTGTGTTATTTCCTCCTGATCCTCCTTCCGGAGGCCTGTCATCACGACGGTGTTCTCTGTCATCATCTCTTCTTTTGTTGTCCCGTTTCACGTACTTCCCCAGTTTTCCGTTCTGGATGAGGGCCTCAATCTCATCCTTTAACGAGATGCACTCGTCGGTGGTATGACCATGGTCCCGGTGGTATTCACAGTATCGGCTCTGATCCTTTGGTCTGTCACCGGGGCGTGGCTTCCTCGGGGTGAGGACGGGGAAGATCCCGAGGCCCTGGGACTCTGCTAGTATCCGGGACTGCGAGACGGTGAGGACGGTGTAGACGTTAAACCGTGTCCGGGAGGGGATTGGCTGTCTATCGCTACCCCTCTCCTGCTGGGGGTGCTTCTGTCTGTCCTGCCGGGGGGGTCCCGGCGTCGTTGGTCACTACGGTATTGCTGCTGCTGCTGTTTGCTGCCGGAGCTCATGTTCGCAAATCTGCTCTTCTGGGAGGTGAAGGCATCCTCCTTTATGATGAACTCCTGGACCTTCGATAACAGTTCTTCTAACGAGCTAGGGTTCATGAAAGCCAGCTCCTTATGAGTTTGTCCGGGGCGGAGGCCTGCTTGGAAAGCGTGTACCGCCACGCTGTCCTCGAGGTCCTTAACTGTGAGGCATTTCTGATTGAAACGGTGTAGGAAGTCTCGGAGAGACTCGTGCTCTCCCTGATGAACGTCTGCCAACACAGATGCCGGCTGCTTGTACACCACACTGGTGGCAAACCGCTTTTTGAATAGGTTCTCCATATCCCTGAAGTTGTGTATACTGTCGTTTGGGAGTTTGGAGAACCAAATGAGCCCTTCTCCGACGAGTGTGGTCGGGAATAACTTGCACTTTTTGCCTTCCGACAGGTTAGCGATCTGCATGCACGCGTGGAACTGTCGGAGATGGTCATCCGGGTCCTTAGTTCCATCATACCGAGGCAGCTTCATCGGCATTTTGAACCCGGTGGGCAACTCGTCTTGCTGTATGTGTGGCGCGTATATCCCGGGAGAGGGCATCGGGGGCGCCGGAGGCGTCGGAACTACTGCTGGGGGGCCCGAAGGGGGGTTTGCAGTCGCTGAAGGGCCTGCAGATGGCAGATGTTTGGCTAAGAGTTGCCATAACTCAGCTGGTACATTCCACTGTTGCATTGTGGACCCTGACGGTGTTGGGGAGGTGAAGGGGTGATTCATCCCTGTCGGTTCACTTCGCTCTCCGGGAACGTGTTCCTCTTCTCGCCCCGACAACACGGCTTCCGAGGGGGGTCGTGTGTCGGGGGTGGCGTAGTGTACTGGTGGAGGGAGCTCGGGAACTTCTTGTATCCGCTTCCCTTTGGAGCTGGAGCTGACCAACTGACTGAAACGCCTCTCCATGAACTGATCAAACTGTTCTTCCATGTTTCGGCGCAGGGAGGCCATGTCAGCTACGTGTGCAGCCCTTGCCTCCCTGAGTTCTGTCTGAACAATCTCTCGTATCTCGGCTGTATACGGAGAGGGTGTTGCGCGAGTTTCTTCCTCTGTAGGCTGGTGGAAACCGGCGAGAGAGGTCAGTGGTGTGGGAGTTCTCTCGCTCTGCTGTACGTGTCCTGGTGCACTCCGGGGGGATGACCTGGGGTCATGTTCATGTATGGTGTCTCCGGCTTGTTGATCTCTCGGATGGCTCGAGCCCGAGGGAGCGTCTGCTGAGCTCGGGCGCAGCTGGTTCTCGTTATCGGTTTCCATTACAGAGAACGTCGTAGCTTGCTTGAGTTCACAGTAAGAGATAACAACAAGGGGTTAGCACAGAATACAAGTATGACCTCCACGGAGAGCCGTACCAGGGTCTCTCGGGGGTTGAATAAAAGAAACAGAAAACTTGCACGTTGAAAAGACTGCGAAGAGATGGAGCAGAAAGCTACGAAGAGTGTAGGGGGGAGCAGGGTGGAGTTCGTGGAGGAACTCTCTTCCCTACGAGGTGCTCCCCGTCCAGTGCGTGTGCGTCTTAGCAACAGCTAAGTTGAGGGGGGGAGAGATAACCGGAGTTTCCTCATCTCTCCCCACAGACGGCGCCAGTGAAAACTACAAAGNCTATCACTGCCAGGGTACGGTGGGATTTCCAACCTTCTCTCCTGGTTGTCAGTGATAGCCAAGAGTGCTTTTCATGGGTTAGTCTGCGCGCAGGGGGCGTTTTGGTCCTTTTGCGTGTCCTTCTTGTCCTGTCACGTGCTTTCAAGGATCCTTGCATTTAATGCCAATATCTTGGCATTAAATGCTTGAGTGTGGGAGGGGGAACCTGCCTGGGTTGCCTCTCCGCCGGGTATCCTTTATGTTCTTGATATTAACTCCGAGGAGCCATTCCGAGGAGTGTATATCAATGGATGTCCTTAGGATTCCCAAAAACCTCCATATCAATGACAATTCTATAACCACTAATTGATGAGAAATAATTCTATTGAATAGAATTGACTTATATGCTTAATGTTCATAGATTTTGGTAGCCCTAAGTAATCATATAAATAGAGGATATGTGTAATAGTTGTTGTACTCCAAAATTTTTTATTCATAGCATACATCTCTCACTTTGTCTTGATCTCTTCTCTCTTCTCCTACCTTCTCTTCTTCTCTTTATTCATAGTTTTATAATAAAGAACATAAAATTTGACTTTTTTTTTGTTCTTTTGTTAGACAATGGGAAGGAGCTCAAACATAAATATAAAATAAACAAAAGACCCTTTCGTACCCCTAGCGTTTGCAGTGATTTTCAGTTATGCCCCTAACGTTTCATTTGTGTCAGTTGTGCCCCCAATGTGAAACGTTAGTTTAAATTATGCCCCCAATTTTACTTGTGTGTCAATTTTTTATTCTGAATTGAATATATGACAAGATGACTGGATAAATAAAACATCCCTAACTTATTTTTTATCTACCATGGCATTTCATACGTGATTTACATTCTCTAAACCAAAAAATTACTACCCTAAAATTTTTTTGACATCTTCATCTTCATCTTCGCATGCCTTATACCACGTAGGAAATGCCATGGTGGATAAAAAAAAAATCAGGGATGTTTTATTTATCCAGTCATCTTGCCACATATTTAATTCACCACAAAAAATTGACACAAGTAAAAAAATTGACACATCAGTATTAGGTCAAAATTGGGGGCATAATTGAAACTAACGTTTCACATTGGGGCACAACTGACACAAATGAAACGTTAGGGGCATAACTGAAAATCACCGCAAACATTAGAGGCACGAAAGGGGGGGGGAGCCCTGGATACGGATACGAGATACAACAAAGATATGGATACATCGATATGTCAAATTTTTAAAATTACATGACGCAACACGGCATATATTTATATATATAAATAATTAAAATTTACTAATTTGGATGAAAACTTTAAAAATTATATTATCTATTCATGATATATGTCATATTTGTTATTATTTTCTATTGTCTGTCATGTCAAAACAAAAAAAAATTATTTTATATCTTAAACTTATAAATATATATCGTATCATATATTTGTATTCAATACGATGACACTCTTTCAATATAAAATGTTAATACTTCATATTTACTTTTTCATCAAAGTAATATGAACATTCATTGATGGCATTAGTCTTTTTTAATGTTCCTTTCTTCACATTGTAACACTGAACATTAAAGTAAGGTCATCAAGTTGAGCAAAAAATAAAAATAGCTTTAATAATCAGTTCTTCATTGATGCACGTCTCAAAATACTCATCTAGAACTTCAAATACGTCCAGTTGGATAATTAATCAAGATTTCTCATCTATTTTTTTTTAAAAAAAATCCCATCTTCTTGAGTCACTATCATATATATGTGTATTTAATTTGATATTCTCGTGGGCCACCCATATAGAAAAGGGAAGCAAGACAGTGATGAATTCGCCACCTTCAGATATTGTGAATGCCATCGTTGATTTCCTTTTGGAATCTGAAACTCCTTGCGATGTTCCCTTGTCAATATCTATCAAAACCTTGATTTGTATCCTCTTTTTTATATTGGTCATGCAAAAAGGTTTATTGAATATTTTTTCTTTATTATAATTAGTCATGCATTAAATTTTTGTCACATTTCAAATATTTATTAGAAAACTTTATAATAAAAATATAAGGAACTTTATCTAAGTCTTGCCCTATAAATTATTGCCCATATAAAGGATAGCAGGTAGGATATTCCATCATTTTATCATTATTCTATTCAATACCCACACCCTATTTGTACGTGAAAAATAAATATTTGTAGGATACCCTATATCTATGTTCATTTGATATTAGATTTATAACCGAAATATTCAAAATACTCGAAAAATCATAGATATAGAATATGATATTCTACTTTAATAATTGAATATATCTTATATCAAATACTCAATATTCGTTAACTAAAATAAATTGATTAAAAATATTAAATATATATATAATATAATATTTATATTATAGAGTATATAATATTGAGTACCCTAACTATATATTCATGTCGGACAAATATCGAATAGTTGAGACAATATTTATCGAAGAGGATCCTCAGCTGTACCAATAGCTGTTCTGTCCATGTTGTACCGAACATCCAAGCCATCCAACACATCTATTGCTTACAAATTAGCCACGTCACTCCAACCACATGAATTTCAAATTCACTGGATCCTCGTGCGATGCTTATAAGGCTCTGGTGGGGTTGCTTTGTGATTTTAAAAAGTTTGGGTGGAGGAAAAACAATTCTGGCATAAGGGTTCAGAGGTTAAAATTGATTTTTTACCCCCAAAAAATAAAATTATTACAAAATAGTCCTCAAAAACATAAAAATTAAAAATAAATTTTTTCAACAAAATTTATATCGTTTGATTCGTTGTGAAGAGTAGGTTCCAAATAAAAAAATTATTTTTAAAAATAAAATATATATCTATTATCGTTTCTTATTTGAAAGAATTTCCTTACAATGTCAAGATAAACATTAATGAACTTTTTAGCTTTGTTTGCTCTCAAAATTTAATAACAAACTCAGTGACTTTTAGATTCACTATATAATCTAATTTTGGACAAACTATTAAATTTAATATTTTTTTTATAACATCTTGAGATATTACATTGTGCTACTTGAATGAATAAATAATTGAGTTTTAAGATGTTGGGGAGATGTGAGAGAGAGATTAGAGTATTAGACAGCAAGAGATAAGAGACGAAGAAGGACTGAAAGTGAGAGGAAAGATCCGATAAATTTGGAATTCTTTCAAATAAGAAATGATAATAGATATAGATTTTATTTTTAAAAATAAATTTTTTATTTGGAACCTACTCTTCACAATGAATCAAACGATATAAATTTTGTTGAGAAAATTTATTTTTAATTTTTATGTTTTCGGGGACTATTTTGTAATAATTTTATTTTTTGGGGGTAAAAAATAATTTTAACCTCTAAACCCTTATGCCAGAATTGCTTTTCCTCCACCTCAACTTTTTAAAATCACAAAGCAACCCCACCAGAGCCTTATAAGCATCGCACAAATGATCCAGTGAATTTGGAGTTCATGTGGTTGGAGTGACGTGGCTAATTTGCAAGCAATAGATGTGTTGGATGGCTTGGATGTTCGGTACAGTATGGACAGCATGGCTTGGATCCTCTTCCAATATTTATTTTCACTTGATATGTGATAATTTTTTTTTTTATTTTTTACTACTCATATCATATTTGATACCTGATATCTCATATATTGAATATTGTATACCTACCCAAATTACCACCCCTAATTGCCCCCAACGTGTGTGCATTGATTCTAATAAACTCAGTCACCTTATTCTATTGATTATTTTCCAAGGATTAATTCATCTTTTCCGAGCCTTAGAAGATATACCAGTTGCTATAAGATTGATTAATCAGAGATCAAAATTTCAAATTGGTCCTAAATGTATGTGTAGATTTCAAATTGGTCTTAAATATTTTGTTTATTTTCAATTGATCTTACATATTTTTATAATTTTTTCAAATTGATCTCAAACATAATTTCGAGATGTGATTTGAACTCGTTTACTCATTGTCTCAATTGCACAGAGAAAGAACCCTTCAAAAATTAACAAATAGTTCTGAAATCATTCAGACTTGAAATAAGAGAGAGGTATGACCAACTTTATTAGTTTTATTATGAAACAAGCGACGCAATTTTGAAATCCAATTTGATATTGTTTGTTTATGACCTCAATTAGATGGAAAAATACTTGTTAAAAAGCAATATATAGCTAAGGGGTGAATAAAAATTAAAAGATTTAAGAGGAAACAATAATTAAGATTAGAGATTTAATGGGATTAAATTGTGAAGAATGAAAATGGTAGTGAGTCTATCAGTCCATGACTGAGATGAGCGATTTTTGTGAGACATTATATTGAAATATTTTAATAAAACATACGGTAGATTGCATGCATAATGGACAAAAGAAACTATGATAGGTTTTTGTTAAATATTATCATTTATATATAATAAATAAAATAAATATAAATATAAATATATAAAGATATATATTAATAGTTAGGTTTATTCTTCGAATTTTAAAAGCAAATAGAAAAAGCAAAAGAATCAAACAATTATGCTCTAGCCTTTTTTTTTAAAGATAGTAAACAATTTTTAGGGAAAGGAATTATTAAACATGCCCACAATTAGTTTTATGTTTACTAATTGCCTCTACCTTCTCCTTATTATTAAACAAAAATCGATTTTCTTTTGCTTTAATAAAAGAATTAAAAAAAAATGTCATCCTACTCTTTCTTGTTAATTTATCATACATTTTTATAACGCAAACCCTTGCCTTGGGCACAAGATCAGTTAAGATCCAATTCCTAAAGCAAATAATTGAAACTAGAGAGAGGAAGAGTAGGGTTTGTTGAAAAGCATATATGGCATGCATGCAACACGTGACACATGGGATGTATGAATGTATGGAGAAATTCTAAAATCTAAATGAGTATAATTGCGAAATGACATATTTTTTTAAAAAAGTAATTTAATATTGAAAAATAATAGAAAAAGATAATTTTTTAACCAATCAAAACTTTGTATGGAATCATATTATTAATTACATGCAATGCTCACTTTGCATCATAAACTAACCCGAATGTATCCCTTCAAAAATTGATGAAGTTAAACATTTTTGAAAAGCACCAATCGTTTAGATAACCTAAATTTAATCATACATAAGGAATAATATGCGAATATTGTTGAACTATAAAAATGAATAAAAGTACAATTGATCCTATATGTAGAAGATATCCTCAAAATGAAAATTATCATCGGTTTTGGTGTTAGCAACAAAACACTTATACCATTATACTCCATGCACATAAAAAATGTAGTTTTCTTCACCAATGAAGATATCATAGACTTCTCTATAAATCTATAAATTTGATAGTAGATAGAAAGCTTTTTGACATAGATGCTCGAATATGAATCGATTTAATGTTGAAACAAATCTTTCTTAAAGAAAGAGTAGAACCAGAAATAGATCTGGATAAATTCGCCATTAAACATAGAGTGGGACGGAAGATCTGACATATTGAATTAAGGCCAAAGTCCTATTTTGGTCCTTCATGTTTGCTCAAAGTTCCCGTTTGGTCCCTCAAGTTTTTTTCATTTCGTTTTGGTCCCTCATGTTTGCTCACAGTTCCATTTTGGTCCCTCAAGTTTTTTTTTCGTTCCATTTTGGTCCCTCAAGTTTCTAAAATGTTTCATTTTGGTCCCTCATGTTTCCAAAAATTTCTACCGTTAGTCCCTGAAATCTATTAAAATTGTCTATTTATTTTCTTTTTTCTTACGTTTTGATCTTATTATATAAGCAAAAAGACCTTAATGTAAAAAACTAAAATTTTTGGGGGATGAAAGTCTATTTTTCCTTTTTTAACAGAAAAAGTGGATGAAAAGTGCTGAGGGACTAACGGTGGAACGTTTTAGAAAGTTGAAGGACCAAAACGAAACTTTGAAAAAACCTGAGGGGCCAAAATAAGACTTTGACCTTGAATTTAAAAAAAAATAACTAAAGAAGATGAAAACAAGGAGGAATTGTAAGTATACTATACAACTCCTTCCGAAGACTATAAATCTAAAAGAGAACGAAGATGAACGAACGTTTTGGACAAAAAAAAAATGCCCAAAGAGAGAAAAAAGGAGAACAGTTTAGATGATAAGAAAAGAATAACGGAGTTAAATTTTTTTTGGTTTCCCAAGATATCCCCAACCCGACAGATTAAGGACTAATCCTCCACATATCGGTATTCCATTTAACAGAGGCGGGCCAGTGGGGGCAATGATCCCCCCCTCCCCCCCAAATATTTCATAATATGTATATTTATAATGATACTTTAAGCAAATATTAATTCATGGCCTAGTGGTGGCCCTCCCTCTTCCAAGGGGTTCATGGTTCGAACCTGATGGCGGCGAAAAAAAAAGAAAAAATATGTTGCTTCCTCATGCTCCTTTCCAACTCTATGTTAGTGTGTCTAATGTCTATTGGTTAAAATACTAGTTTGGTCTCTCATATATTAATTTTTTCTCATTTTGGTCCTCTATAATTTTTTTTTCAATTTGATCCCTCACAAATATTTCCATTATCAAAATTAGTCCCTCCATTAAATTTTTAAGAGAATTAGAGATATAATATTGTTAAATGATGATGTGTCAAGTTTCACATACAATAATCATTTTTGTTGCCACATAAGTATATTTTCTTCTATTTTATTTCACAACATCTATGTTTATCTATGAATTCGGAGAAAACATACTTATATGGCAATAAAAAGAGTATTGTATGTGGCACTTAACTTGACACATGATCAACAGTGTCATATCACTAACTGCTTTAAAAATAGGATAGAAGGATTAACTTTGATAACAAAAAATTTGTGAGGGATTAAATGTAGAAAGAAAATTTATGAAAGATCAAATTAAGAAAAACGTAATTCATGAGATTAAGGATCAATTTAAGTATTATTATCTCTCCAATCTCATTATTTCTTTACATTTTTTTATATGTTTTATATCTTATAATATTGATAATATAT
This sequence comes from Chamaecrista fasciculata, assembly GCA_003254925.1. Taxonomy (NCBI): domain Eukaryota; kingdom Viridiplantae; phylum Streptophyta; class Magnoliopsida; order Fabales; family Fabaceae; genus Chamaecrista; species Chamaecrista fasciculata. The sequence goes on from QANZ01039035.1 coordinate 13,886, forward strand.
AGAAAAAAGAATTTGCCAAAATTACATTTTGGTCCCTAATGTTTACCCAAAATTCTATTTTGGTCCTTAACAATTTTTTGTTTTGTTTTGATTCTTAATATTTTCTAAAATTTTCATAATTGGCCCTTAACTATTGAATATGGTTATATTTCTCTCGTCTCAAATCCGAACATCAGGAACCAAAAAAGAACTTTAGATAAGCATTAAGGACTAAAATAAGATTTTGACCAAAAAAATTATTTCGGCACTCCTAACCAAAAATCCTGGCTCCACCCCTGCCATTTAAGGATCTGTCGCTGGTCAATTGATTGTTGCATAATGGAGTTAAACTTAATAATGAATGTGTATGTTAAAAAAACCATATATTAGGAGAACAATGTTTAATAATAATAATAATTACAATAATAATAAAATAAACTAAATAATAAAAAATTCGATTATTGACGAACATATACAACCACGTGTGGCACGTGGGCAGCCTCGTGTCCATGTGTAGTCTATATATAGACCAACTGCTTTCTCTTTCTCTCAAGAGATATATATATAGATAAGACCAAGAAACTATCATAATCTATCAGGCATGTATTCCTGTATATATGTCAAGAATCAAGTACCACTTAATTATTATGGTCAAAATTTCATTTTGGTCCTCAAATTATCCGTGGGATTGGTTTTTATTTTGGTCTTAAAATAATTTTTTCTTTTGTTTTGGTCCTCAAACTATAGAGTCAATTTCATTTTGGTCCTAAAATTATTTTTTATCTTGTTTTTGTCCTCAAACTTTCATATAATTTAGTTTGTTTTGGTCCCCAAAATATAATTTCGTCTAATTTCTACCAATAATATAAAACCCCGGACTGTCCCGGCCGAGTTGACCTAGAACCCGGTTACCCGGTGTGTAAGCCAATCTAGTTAGGCCAAAAATCCAGATATAAGCAACTAGTAGTGGTTTTTTTATTTTAATAATATAAATAAATTAATTATTTATTAGGATACCTAGTTTTTTTTTTTAATTCCCCAAATGGGATACGCATTACCCAACACGAATTTAATTTTCAGAGCCAATCAGCCGGTGCCACGTGGCACCGGCTGAATAAATTTTTTTCTTAAAAGACCTGAAATCGAGCCGGTGTGGCTCGATTTCAGACTGACAC
>QANZ01039040.1:0-17156 GCA_003254925.1 Chamaecrista fasciculata
ATTTTAGCCATTGTTTTTCTTCTTCCTCCCCACTGTTCTCTCTCTCGTACAAACAATTTCCCAGATTCACAACTCTGTGTGGAAATTCTTTGGCATCCGAAACAAAATAACAACTTGAGATCTCTAAAGCTAAAACCAGTAGGATTCTCAAATAACTTTTGTAAGCCATGTTTAATTATAGTTATATATACTCTTAATTGATGAGGACTAAAATGGCTTGGAAATCCCCTGCAATGAAAAGCGAATAACTCAATGAAACAAACAGAACCCTCTTGTCGCTTTTGTAATCAATCCAAGCCGTGATCGAATTCCCACTTTTCAAATCAATCCCCTGCAAGATTGGATACACAGTCTTGACAGACACAGTAGAATCCAAATCCAAACCCACATGATTTGGGTCGAGTCTGGTGATCGTCGCCGAGACCGAGATACCCGCCGCCGGGGATGGCGGTGGTGGTGTTGGCAGTAGAAAGAGAGAAAGCTAAGCCGTCGCCGCCGGCGAAGGAGGTTGGGTTGACGTTATCGATGAAGAAATCGAATCTTGTGGAGGCGAGAGAGAGAGAGAGAGAGAGAGAGAGAGAGAGAGAGAGAGAGAGAGAGAGAGAGAGAGAGAGAGAGAGAGAGAGNAGAGAGAGAGAGAGAGGAAAATTGAAGAAAATTGAAGAAATTTTTCGGGTCCGCCAGCTTCAACCTTTTCTCTCTCATCTGATGCGAATCGGTGCACCAATTTTCTTCGCTGGTGCACCGAATGTCGACAAGTAGAAGACACTTTAATCCTTGTTGGTGCACCGTTTCGTAGGCAAAAAATGAAACGTTGCACCGATTCGGAAAAACATCCCCCAACCTACTCACAAAAATAATCAAAATTTCACACTTTTCAAGGCAAACAGTAACATTTTTGTTTTTTTTCAAAACAACAATCACATCCAAACACACTTTTATTATAGGGTAAATTACATAAAAGGGCCCTGTGGTTTGACCCATTTTCAGATAGGGTCCCTGTGGTTTAAAAAGTGTCAAAAGGGGGTCTTGTGGTTTCCTCCATTAACAAATAGGGTCCCAGGTGGTTTTTTTCATCCAAATTGACGGTGTGAAGTTCAAGGTGGACTGTTTTGTAATTTAAGCATTTCTTTAGATTAAAACAAACTAGAAAAGGACTATTTTGCAATTTGAACCAAAATGCAAATTCAAAAAAGCAAAAACCCCTTAGCTTCTTCTTCGTCAGTCACTCACACCCTCCTCCGCCACTCTCTTCCACCGTCGCCGCCACCGCCATTACCAGCCATGGCTCTCGACCCTTCCGAAGCTGACGCTCTTCGCAGATCCGAAGTACCACTTTAATCTTGCCAACATTGTCGCTTACACCATGCTCTTGTCTTTTCACCCTGCTAGTACTGTGTTCTCGTCTTCTCAACTTATCACCAACGCCGCTTGGATCTTGTAGACATTGCTGCTAAGTTATGGACGGTTCTCCCTTCTTTTAATGATTAGTGAATAGGTAAATCGGTTCTTGTTTCTATTTTGTTTGTATTGCTATATATATATATTTATTTATCATGTTCTTGTATTGTTTGGGAGAATGAAAAAATTTTAAGACTTCAACTTCGAATTAGAATACAGAGTGTGTGTTTGTGGCAATTTGGTGCAGTGATAATTGTTTCCTCAAGCAAAAATATCAGAGTAAAAACAGAGTCTCCGTGGCAACAATAAAGGACAATGTTAGAGCAAGTTCATGGCAGGAACAAAGTGATAGTGAGATGGGATGAGATGCATCCGATAGTACCACTTTAATTACATCGTGGAAAGCTTGTTCAAGGTCCTAAGTGTTGTGTCCTTCCCACAAGCCAGATTGGGCGTCGGATCTGCGAAGAGCGTCGGCTTCGGAAGGGTCGAGAGCCATGGCTGGGAATGGCGGCGGCGGCGACGGTGGAGGAGAGTGGCGGAGGAGGGTGTGAGTGACTGACGAAGAAGAAGAAGCTAAGGGGTTTTTGCTTTTTTGAATTTGCATTTTGGTTCAAATTTCAAAATAGTCCTTTTCTAGTTTGTTTTAATCTAAAGAAATGCTTAAATTACAAAACAGTCCACCTTGAACTTCACACCGTTAATTTGGATGGAAAAAACCACCTGGGACCCTATTTGTTAACGGAGGAAACCACAAGGCCCCCCTTTGACACTTTTTAAACCACAGGGACCCTATCTGAAAATGGGTCAAACCACAGGGCCCTTTTGTGTAATTTACCCTTTATTATAATCAAATCACACCTTACTTTTTCTAACTTTTTCTTCCATTTATACCCCTATACAATTTATCAATTTCCTTACTTTTTATCCACCTACCACAATCATTACATACCCATTTTAATAATTTCACACCAAATAATCAACAATCATCCAAACACCACTACAAAAATAATCAAATTTGATTATAATCAAACCATGATTATAATCAAAACAAATTTTAAAAAAAACGGAAACGAACTGACCCTTTATTTTCAATTACAAATATTTAGAATCTCTAAATTCTGAATTCAGATTTATTTTTTTAAAAAGAGTGCTTGTGTGTTTGATTAAAATAGACCAAAGCTTAAATTTGGTCCCATATTTTTTGTTCAGTTCCCAATTTGGTCCTGTATCTTTTTTCATTGCTGTTTTGATCCTATATCTTTGCAAAAGATCTCAATTTTGGTCTCATATAATTTTTGTCTCATATCTTTTAGTTATGTTGCATAATTTATCTCATATCTTTGCAAAAGAATCAATTATTAGTTGATTCTTTTGTAAATATATGGGATCACTTCTAAACCTAAACCAAAGATATAGGATTAATTTTGCAATTAATCCAAAAATATAGGATCAATATGCAACAAAAAAATATGGGACCACATTGGAACCTTACCCAAACATATGAGACCAAAAGTTCAATAAAAAAAGATATAGGGCTAAATTAGGAATTGAGTAAAAGAAATGGGACCAAATTTGCACTTTAGCCATTCAAATATTATTGATTGATTTGAGATTTGGATATTGCTTGCTGACCAGCCTGTGTGACTTGACTTTGTAGCCGTTGGTGTTGGGTGAAGGCTTTGAATCTTGAAAGTGACACGTGGCAGAAGTTAAATGAACAACCAATGACTGGATTCAGTGAAAAATCACTTGGAAATTTTAATGCTTGTACTTTTTTTTTTTTTAATTTTCATTGAATGATAAATTTAATATTTTGTGCCCCAAGTATGTTTCAAGGAAATTTTGGTACTTTTATGTTAGGTTTTGTTGAGATGCTAATAATTTTTTTATTTTTGATATATTAAAAACGGTGAATAGTACAAATATGACATCCACAAATCATAACATCAACTCGTCCCCATCTTCGTGCATAGTGTTACGAGCTTAGATTTTCACCCTATCCAAGTGACCGTGCGGCCTAGTACTTTTGCCTCTAAGTACTAGTCAGCCTCTCAAAACTCTCACAACTCACACTCAAGAGAGTAGTGGAAGTGATTAAGAGAACACAAGAGATGAAGAACTTAGGAATACTCCACTAAATACTCGATTACCACTCAACTCTTGGTTGGTTACAAATGAATGCCTCTACCTCTCTCTATTTATAACCATTCCACCTCCTCAATGGACAGTGGAGATCTATTTGATCCTATGGTCTACAATAATCCTCTAAACTCTTCTATACATATCTAGTATGTACATGCAATATCTATACATCTCCATAATGTTGTAGAGCCTTCTACCATACTCTAGATCATTAGGCTTCCACAACCTTCTAGAACCTTCCACATCCTTCTAGAGTTGTGTAGAGACTTCTAGATCCTTCTAGATAGTTCTACACCCTTCTAGAAGATTCCACAGACTTCTAGATCATTCTACAAACTTCTAGAACATTCTACACGTTTCTAGAATATTCTACAACATTCTACACAATACTAGCACTTTCTAGAGAATTCTTTCATTCTCTAGTCTTATGGAGAGAACTCTAGAGAATTCTTGAGCCTTCATAGACGGGTCGTAACAATAGTAATGGGGCTCTTGAGTTATGACTCGATGATGCAATAACTTGCGATGTAAATTGAGTTCTAACCGACAAATCACTAACCTGATCATTAACAGAAACATAAACACTAACAATAGCTAAAATGGACCTTATAGCTGTAGACGGTAGTATCTTCAGACCTTTCCAGATAATGTCGTTCATGCATTTTCATATAACATAAAGCCCCACTAGGATAAATACCCAACCCTTATCGAAAAGATCCCTGTTCTTACGCCAACGACGAATCCAAAATCTCAGCCAACTACAAAATTGACCATTCCCAAAATCTGTCCTAAGTGAATACTGGGCTGCATCAATTTCGTACACAAACTGCACCTTTCTCTCATATCATCCCAACTTCTATAGCTTTTGAACTAAATTCTTTTACTTTGCATTTTGATCCCCATACCCCTGATTACTACTCTTGGAAACCCGCTAAAAATGGTATTTTCTCTATTAAACCATGTTATGATCTCATTATTAATAACACTTTCAATACTCTCACAACCAATCCTCACCCTTCTCCTATTAATTTTCTCTGGATTTGGAAGTTAAATGTCCATATCCGAGTCAAATTTTTCATTTGGCAAGTTTTACAAAACTCTTTACCTGTGAGTGAAACATTGTTTAATAGGCATATTATTTCAACATCTCTATGCTCCTTATGTGGTTTAACTGTTGAGAGTATTGAACATACCTTTAGGTCATGTTCTAAACTACAGTCTCTTTGGCTTTTAATTCCAAACAACTTTCATGTTGCCCAATGTAATTTTAGTCAATGGCTGAAGCATCACTGTACTAATTCTTCACTTTTTAAAAATATACCTTGGAAAGTCTTCTTTCCTTATCTTCTCAAACAAATATGGCTTCACCGAAATGCTGTCATTTTTCAAAACAAACATGCTACTTCTTCCCAGATTATCAACCTAGCTCTTTTTAATGCTACTGAATTCTACTATCTAATCTCATCTCATTCCCCCAACTATCACACACTATACACCACACACGATCTTCAATTGTTTGGCAGAGACCTCCTAATAATTTTCTGAAACTTAATGTTGATGGTTCTGCAAAAGATAATCTGATTGGTGCAGGTGGACTCTTGAGAGATAGTAATGGCATTTGGGTTGTAGGTTTTAGTGCCTTTATAGGCCATGGAAATTCCCTAACTGCTGAACTTTGGGGTATCACTAAAGGGATCGAACTTGCCCTTTCATTAAATTACAAGAACTTAATTATTGAGAGTGATTTACTTGTCTCTAAATATTTAATCACTTCTTATGCTGCTTTGCCTCATCACCCTCTCTCCACTTTAATTGCTAATTGCAGATTCCTTACCATGCATCTGGATGATTTCAAGATTCAACAAGTTTTGAGGGAAGCCAACTCATGTGCTGATGCTCTAGCAAATCATGGGAGAACTAAACAGCTTCATTTCACTATTTTTGACTCACTTCCTCCCTTCTTATCTCTCTTATTTCATCAAGACTACTTGGAAGTAGGAGTTATAAGACGGCCTAAATCTTTGTATGCGAGGAAGCCTCCATAGCTGGAATTTCTTTTGCTTGTATTTTGTTCTCTTTTGATTTGTTTCTTCCTTGTTAAGTAGCCTGCTTCTGTCCCTTTATTTTCTGTTTTGTTGTAAGCTTCTACTTTGGCTCCTTCTTCGTCTTCATTTCTGTTGTATTAGTCATCTTTACTGCTGCTTGATGTCTTTGTCTTCTAAGTCCATGTACTCTACTTCTTTTTAATGACATTACTCAGTTTTAGCAAAAAAAAGAAAACGATAGTCCGAACCAAACCGCTATTGAGAAACTGCACCGCAAAAACGTATGTCAGACCGAATCGTTAGCCTTGCCATAGAAGGGACAGACAATCTCACAATGAAGATGGTGACGATTAAGATTAGTAAAGGTTGGAATCGCATCATTGTATATCTTCCAAACGGTCAGCAACACCCTCATAGGGGCTTTCGTCCTAAAAAAATCTTTCCAAGGAAAGTTGAGTCGAGTTTATTGCCACGATCTGAATGGTCCACACGACGAAGCAGCTCAAAGCCCACTGCAGTGTTGTATGACTCGGTGGCAACAGGAGTCCAAACCCACGTATCCGGGACAGAATGCACTTGCCCCGAATTATTAATCAAAGTCGCTGCTGCGTCCACGGAAGAACATACTAGATTGATCTTTTGTATATCCCTATTATGTGTATTATGATCCAGCAATTCACAAACAAGCACCCCAGAAGGAGACTCATGGATATGACCACTCCAAAACATGCTTCTAATATCGATCGTGTCCCCCATCCCAAGTCTCCACTTGAGATGGTCTGTTATAATGTGTGCACTCTGCTTGATGCCCTTCCAAATGATCGACTTCGAGGCACCTGATTTGAAATCAAAATCTGAATACGGGGTTAGATACCTGTTCCGAACCCATTGCGAAACAACGAAGTGAGGTTTGTCTAAAATTCTCCATGTATGCTTTGCAAGTAGGGCTTTGTTGACTAAACTCGTATCACGGAATCCTAACCCCCCTTCTTTATTTGGTTTAAAAATGAAGCGTCTGCTGAGAAGATGAGCTTGCTTCTTATTCCCATTGAACCCCCAAAAGAAGTTGGTCATCACATTGTTGATAGCTTCCGTAACCTTCTTAGGGGGCGGAAAGCACGACAATTTATACACCGGGTTCGTCTGAATAACTGATTTAATTAGAGTGACTTTTCCATCCAGCCATCCGATTATTTATCTTTAGTACTAGATCATCAAAGTTCCGCTCCAGATCCTGTTTGTCATCCACAAAGACGCCCAGATATTTTCCCAGTTTGTTGGTTGCTTCGAACCCAAACAATTGCTTCAAATCCTCCTTAACCAGTCCAGGGGTGTTGGGGATTAGAACCAAATTCGACTTCTGAACATTAATACTCAGCCTCGCCTGGTCATAGAACTCGTCAAGAATATTTTTTAAAAATCGTGGCGATTGATCGTCCGCTCTGAAGAAGAGGATCAAGTCATTGGCATACAAGAGGTGAGAAATCGAGGGGTCTCTCAGAGCAAATTTAATCCCCTGACAAATGTTTCTGCTTTCTGCGTCTGATATCAGGCAAGAGAAAACATTCATGCATAAGATGAAAAGATACGGGGAAAGAGGATCACCTTGCCTGAGTCCCATGCGAACATCCACTTCCTTTGAAATTTGACCATTAAGCAAGAGAGTGAAGGTAGCCGAAGAAATGCAATTCATAATGCAATTAATAAACCTCTCAGGGAACCTCATACGCTCGAGAACCGCCTTCATAAATTCCCAATCCACCCGGTCATAAGCTTTTGCCATGTCCACTTTAAGTGCTCCCCACATCGTCTTTCCTTTCTTTGCCCAATGAATAACTGACATGATTTCCGAAACCAAGAGAAGATGTTATCATAAATAAGCCGTCCTTTGACAAAGGCATTTTGATATGGAGATATTAGATTATCCATCAAGCCCTGCATGCGGTTGACCATAACTTTTGAGATAATCTTATAAATGACATTACAAAGGCCAATCGGGCGGAAGTCCCTAAGAGTCTTAAGTCTGTCAACTTTAGGGATAAGCGAAATGGAGGAAGAATTTATGGCCGCCAAATCACAGCTCCCATCAAAGAAATCTCGAACCAGATTAAGAATATCACCCTGCATCAAATTCCAATACCTGTGAAAAACAACCGCAGGAACCTCGTCAGGACCTGAGGCTTTGTAAGGCTTAAGCTGAAACACTGTCGTTTTGTCCTCTTTCAATGTGACATGCTTGATAAGATCATTCGCAAACTCGCGAGGAACAGTGGGAATATTGATGTTTGCCAGCCAGTTGTGTTAATCCTTATCCGGGGTTGTAGCCCTGATTGCAAAAATGTCGTCAAAATACCTGCCAGCTTCCTGTTCAAGTAGGCTATAGTCCTCAATCCACGAACCAGCAGTACCCGGTATTCTATGTATTTTATTCTGAGCACGCATTTTCCTGACAACGTTATGAAAGTAGGCTGTATTTCTGTCATCTTGCAACAACCACATCTGTCTTGATTTTTTAGCCAAAAAAATCCCTTCTCTTTCATACCACCTTTCCAGCTCCACTTTGATTTCAAGCTCATTTTCATTTAGTCTTTTATGCTTTGCATGTGACTGAGAGGAGAAGATTCTGAATACGAGCTAGATCACTTTCAAGCCTAGAGATATGATGTTAAACATGCTCAAAAACCGTTTTCTTCCAACCCTATAGATCAGTTTTAAGCCTATGAAGCTTTGTAGACACCGCCGTTAAACTTGAGAAAAAGAAACAACAGTTCCAGGCATTAGTAACAGTAAGATTATCAGGTCCAAAAATGTAGATGCTCCTTTGATATTCATGTTCTTGCTGCATTTTTTTACTAGCATTTTTTATTTGGTTAAAGTCCCCAATAATCATCTAAGATTGGAGCTTGTTGCAAAGTATATAGTATATATTGCTTATTTTTTTATTTGTATTTTTTAAAAAAATATTGAAAATTAAAAAATAATTTTAAAAAATTTATTTTCTGTTGTTAGAGATTATATTGAAAATCAAAATGGAATGAAAAAAACTTGAAGGACCAAAACGAAACTTTGAGCAAATATGAGAGACCAAAATGGAACGAAAAAAACTTGAGAGACCAGAATAAGACTTTGGCCAATAAACTATATTGTACGTTGGTGTCTACTCTTTTCGGCCATATATTTGTACTAGTGTTCTTTACACATGTCCTAAGTCTTAACAGACATGCAAAAATCAATTTAAATTTAATAATATAATATATTCTTATTTCTTACCCTATGGTCTCGGATGATTGAATTTTGTCATATTTCTCTCGTCTCTCATTTCAAGTTCTAAGGATTTATTAAAAGTAACTTATAGCTTTGAATGATTTGACCTCGTCTGCTGACGATCATAATTGAATAGAAAAAGTACTCTTTGAGAGCAATACGTAACTTATCATATTTGAACTTAAAATGAAATAAATATGATCATATATTCAAAAGTTTGTGACCAAAATAAAATATTTTATGACCAAAATCTCTCTTTGACCTAAATGATTATATATATATATATATGTATGTTATATATATGTTAGTTGATATTTATGAGCTAGTGTTGCTTCAGCTTCAGAGTCTATTAGTCCATAGGGTAAGAAATAAGAATCGTCCATGATTCACTCATTCTTCTTGCGAGTAAAATCTTGAACCAAGTTTGATTGAACCAGAGATTGACATATATATATATATTATGACCAGATTTCAGCCCAAAATCATAAACATAAAGTAAACCCTATGAAGCTAACCTACGTACTTACTACATGTACAGTACCTGCACCATTAATTGTCTTTCTTTCTTTAACTTCTTCGTCTTCTTCATCATTAATTATATATTATATTTCTTTAATTCCATCATTTACGAAACTGAAATAAACTAAACATATTATTGATGGTGATGATAAAAGTAGTAATGACAATGGAGAAAATGATCATAAAAAATATATAATAGTATGTACTCAAGAGTTATGACTATCAAAATCTACTTTTAAATCTTAAAATTATATAATTTTATTCGATTTTATCTTAATCTTAATCTTAAAATTATATAATTTCAGTTTGAGAGTCTATTAGTATTAGTCCAATTGCGGCATCACAAATTGCGGCCGCAATATTGCGGTTGCAGACAGTAATGCAACCGCATTACACTGCAATTGCAGTGTGATTCTGAATCACAGAGTTGCACCGCAACGTAACAGTGTTGCGGTCGCAACGTTGCGGTGATATGGCTGAAATGCGGTTACGTTGCGGTCTGAATACTTAATTTTTTCTGATTTAAAGAAATGTTCATGATATGAAAAATTAGGGAGAGACCAAGAGAGAGTGTGAAGAAAAATTGAAGAGTTTATTGGTTGATTTATTATATCCACCACTTATTGTCGTCGCTCTAAATATGAGATGATGAGATGAATTTGAAAAGAATGGATGATGTGTGAGTTCATATATGTGTGAGTTCATATAATATATTTAACTTTTAGAATTTAACATTTTGTGCAATTTTTAAAAAATTCACGACCACAGTGACGACAACCCACATCGTAACACCCGCAATACCCGCAACCGCAGGCATAACCGCAACCGCAATTTGCAACCTTAATAATGTGCAATTTTATAACCGAGTCAACAAAATTTTAGCAAGTAAAATCTAGATTTTACTATTTTATATAATGATTTAACTCAATTTTGATAACCATATATATATTTTACCATCATTATCAACACTTAGACCACTAAGGTTAGAGATCGAATAATATATCTGAATAGTTTGACTTCTTCTGATGTGTCTTTCTCTGTTTAATTTTTCTTCTACAACGCTTGCTTTAATTAATTCCTGCAAAATATATTGATGGGAATTTTAAAGGCAAAACACGCTTTCATGCCCCTAACATTTGCGGTGATTTTCAGTTATGCCCCTAACGTTTCATTGTGTCAGTTGTGCCCCAAATGTGAAACGTTAGTTTCAATTATGTCCCTAATTTTGACTCAATGCTGATGTGTCAATTTTTTTTACTGGTGTGTCAATTTTTTGTTTTGAATTGAATATGTGGCAAAATGACTGGATAAATAAAATAAGGAAGCCAAATAGGGACCAAAACGCAAATAGCACAAAAGAGGTGGACCAAAACTACAAAATGCACCAAAACAAGGAAGCCAAAAAAAGGAAGAACGCTGTTGTTCTTCTTCCTCACGTGGTCACTATTCATCCACAAAAAAAATATCATTTTCGCACGATTTGAGCTCGGTTTTGATCAGATTTCATATGAGTTTTAATTTTTGGATATCAAAAACTTGATTCCTTGAATCAATTTCAAAGATTAAGCTCAAAATAACCCCAAATCCGAAGAAAATCAGACCCGATGAACCCCAAAAAGGACCAAAACGAAATGCAGCAAAACGAAGCATTTTTCTCAAAATTTCCATGTGCAAAATGATCCTTAGGAGCCGAAAATGAGTACCCATAAACTCATTTATCAAAACAAACTGAAACGAACACGGATCGAAGCTTAAAAGTTCCGAAAAATGGTACACTATGGGTTTTTGATTTTTAGCCCAAACAAACTCCAATCAAGCAATTTTTACATGTTATATGTTCATAATAACAAGATGAGCAAAATCCATAAATCGATTTTCGAAATTAAACAAGAATCAACAAATTCAGGGACCAAAATGCACAAAATCGAGTCATCTTGCCACATAAGAAATGCCATGGTGGATAAAAAAAAATCAGGGATGTTTTATTTATCCAGTCATCTTGCCACATATTCAATTCAAAACAAAAAATTGACACACAAGTAAAAAAAATTGACACATCAGCATTGAGTCAAAATTGGAGGCATAATTGAAACTAACGTTTCACATTGGGGGCACAACTGACACAAATAAAACGTTAGGGACATAACTGAAAATCACCGCAAACGTTAGGGGCACGAAAGGGTGTTTTGTCGAATTTTAAAAAGTTTCACCTTAACTTGAGTCTGACACAAATGCGGTTTTGCCATTTCGACAACTTTTATATATATGCATGCATAGCGAGCTTCGACATATAATATATATATATATATACAATAGCAACATATATATATATATAAAGTTAAGCTTAATTAACATCAAGCTATGAGTCACACAGTAACCCATATCGAAGGTATATTATATATTCAATATACATATCGAGAAGCATGAATAATAAATACCCAAAATATCTTGATCGATCATCATTCGTCTAAGTCTTAGACATATATATAATTTTTAACATAAATATATATATATATATGCCTCGCAATATATATATAATTAAAAGCACCCAAGGTGGCAGGAATATAGTGGCTCAAGGGTTAGGTCAAGCTCGTTCCTCCCTGCTGCATCTTCTGCTGCTTCCTCTCGGTAATTCCTTTTGCATTCATATGTATTAAATATTAATTACTTAATTATATCATCATGTTTTAGAATAGGGAAAACTTACTAAATTATATAGGGTTAACTAATCACTCCCTTAATAATCAAAATATACTATTGATTAGTCCCTAAATTATTGCAATTATATATCAACAATTTAGTCTTTAATTTGGGAACCAAAAAGAAAATTAACTACGAATTCAAGGGCTAAAAAATATTAATCAAGTATAAATTCAGAGATGAAAAAGTATAAAATTAGTTCAAATTCAGAACTAAATCGTCACTAATTAAGGACTAAATAGTTGACAATTGAAATATTTCAGAGATCACCCGTGTATTTCAATTATTTGGTGACTGATTAATTGACTCCATATAAATTCAAATGTCAAATAATAAGTTTTCTCTTATATTAAAGGTGATTATATATGTAATTAATTACTTACCCCATATTTAGAGTGGGAATTATTGGGTGTGGTGGCAGCAAGAAAGATGTGTTAGGTGCTCCAAGGGTTTGGTGCTCCCACGTTATATGATGTGCAGCTGCAGCTTTTTCTTTCTCCTTGATCTGATTTATATATTTATATATATATATATATATATAAATATATATATTTGTCAAATCTCCATAAAATCTTGAAACTCATTACACACAAATATAGAATGAAAATGTGTAACTAATTAATATTCAAAAACCTAACAATTTAAGTGATTAATACTTTGTATACTATGTCTTCTTCACTCAGACAGCTTGGTTTTTTTTTTTTATGGAACAAAACTATCATTGGATTGATAACTTCATCATTAAAAGATCAAAATATATAATTTAATTTTTGAAAGATTAAAACAGTATTATTTAGTTCATAAAAATAACTAATAATTTTACTATTTTGATCTTTAAAGGATAACTAAATTGTGTATTTCAATAGTTCAAAAATTAGTTATCTTTGAACTCAATGATTTTTCAAATACATAAATATTAGTTTACTGTATATATATGTATGCCTCATTAACAACAGTAAAAATGAATGGACGTGGAATAATTACGGCAATAATATAATCATTTTTACCTTCTTTGCCAACATGCTATTCTGCTCTTGTATCACTTTCTCCTGTATCATTGAAAAACGTTGATAGATAAAAAGTACACATATTTTTCAGTGAAGAAACTAACTAATTAATAACTAACCAATGAATACCAACTAAATTTTTATAATAATTCAGGACAAAAAAAAAAGAAGATAAAAACCAGATAATCAAATTTGACAAAAAAAAGAGGATTACATAATAATTAATTATATAACTAGCTTTGGAGTTCAAGACACACCTTTTTCTGAAGCTCAGAAATGGACTCGTACATGAGTTGGTTCTGTTAAAAAAAAAAGCATATTATATATATATCAAAAAGTAATCAACCATGCATGTAAGTAATTAAAGTGAAATCCATTTGGTACATGGGATTTAATTTCAGTTTGTTTTTTTTTAAAAAGAAAAAATGGATCCAAATTCATTAGGTTGCATGCTTATGGTTTACTATATATTGGTTTTCTGAATACATATATATAGAAATTGAAATACTCATGTACCAAAGAATCTGTAGCATTATTCAAAGGTTAATCAAATCGTAATCATTAGTAATTGTACTATATATGTATAATTAATTAATTACTCTGCGTGTACGAATGAGTTTGACAGAAGTATCTAATTGTTGCTCCAGACTCTGAAGTTCTTTCAGGCTCAACGTACCTAAATCTTCACCCATATAGTGCCTGATTATATAATATAAATCGTTAATAAGATCAAAGAATTAATTAATTAATATATAAGTGAAGAGAATTAAAAACACAACATATATATGATCATCAGGAAAATAGATAATTATATATACAATGCTTTGAACAGTGTCATGAGTGATGACGTGAACACAGTGATGTACCTATGATTTCTCTGCAATAGCTCAATCTTAGCTTTAAGCCTAGAATACTCGATGGTCCAGTTTTCCTGCACATAGATACATAGCTAGCTACTGTATCAGATCCATGCATGTGTATTAATGTGTGTGTATATACATATGAATATGATGAACAAAGTATATATATGAGACTATCTAGCTAATTAATGATTTTCGAAAATTTGAGTTAAATTACCATATATATTTCGTTTTGTTTGAAAAACATGTATTTTAAATATGAGAAAACCTACTTTTCGGTCCTTGAATTGTTAATGAGTCGACGATTTAGTCCCTAAATTGTAGGAAAATACAAATCAGTCCCTGAATTTTACACCAGTCACTGAATTGTAGGAAAATACGAACCAATCTCTGAATTTTACACCAACATCAACTTTTTTGTCCCTAAATTGTAGAAAAATATGAATCAATCCCTGAATTTTACACCACGTCAACCTTTTGGTCCCTGATTCTAGGAAAATACAAACCAGCTCAAGGACCAAAAGGTTGATAGTGTTATAAAATTCAGGGACTGGTTCGTATTTTTCTACAATTCAAGTACCAAAAGATTGATGATAGTGTAAAATTCAAGGACTGATTCATATTTTCCTACAATTCAAAGACTAAATCGTTAACTCAGTAACAATTCAGGGACCAAAAAGTAAGTTTTCTCTTTAAATAACTATATACAGTATTTATTATACCTTTTGTTGACAAGGTTGCTTTTTGCATAGAAGATATATATGATAACCATTTTGTATAAACATACAAGATTGTAATATTATATATTCTTAATAGTTAAGATAATTAATATTGATTTGGCATGCATCTAATTCAGTTTTTAGAAGAACAGACAACTTATTTTTTTTATCTTGAATTTACTTTGTTCAACTTATATATATACATGTACAAAGTCAATAAATCAATCTCTAAATAACTAGAATATATAACTGGATTCTTAAAATATCATACTTGTCAACGATTTGGTTTATAAGTATCAGCTCAAAGACCAAATCGTATATTTTGATTATTTAGAGACTGATCTATTAACTCAATGTAAATTTAAAGACTAAATAGTAAGTTTTCTCTCAAAAGAAACACATGTCCTGCAAAGCAAAGTTAACTTCATTGAAACTGAATATAGCATGAGAGGGAATACTAATTTTATAACATATATAAAGAATAGTAAATGATATTTTTGTATATCATTGAAGAGGTTAGTGTGTGTATATATATATGTATCTAATTATAATATGACACGAACCTGTGACCCAGAATCATTTCCTCCAGTAAGCTGTTTCTCTGCATAGGCATACCTTTCATGGCGTTCCAGAATCTTCTCCATGCTTTTTAATGAGTATGATACAAAAATAATAAAAGAAAAATAATTAGCTCAAATTAAATAAGAAATACATACATACATATATATATATATATGTGTGTGTGTGTAATATGTAATTATATTGTAGTCAAAACCGAATTAGTGGTCACCGAGATGAGAAAGATAATTTTTTTGGATTAAGATAACGATTTGTCTGTTAGTTGACAGCATTTCAGAAGTAGTTAATTAGAAGAACAAAACTAATATTGGATATAGTTTGCAAAATAAACATCTTGTACATAAACATACAATAAGTTAATAATGGTCCATGTATTATATATAAAACTAGAACAAAACAATCACTTAAATGTCATGCTAGTATACGAAAAAGAAGAACTACAAATTAACAAGGCTATAACTATATCATAGCTTTAGAAGATCAAAATTTATCACTCAAGATTAGATGAATCAAAATGAATTAATAATTTTTTTTTTTGGGTAGAAAAGTACAATTTAATTGACAAAGCAAAAGCTGGAAGTATCTGGGATACAGCTGCATAATGTTATATATATATATATATATATATATGTATTACATGCAACTTTATGTATTATATCAGAGTTCTCACGAATCACAATTAAACCACCCAAAATATATTCATTGAAATGGAGTTTTCAGCAACAAAAATATTTTTCACCTACCTAGCTAGGGTTTTCAGAGTATGATCTGAAAGATGTGTGAAGCATATGTATGCTAATTCTTCTCGAAACAAGCTTAAGTAGTATTTGTGTAACATTATTTGATTCATTTAAGTAACGATTTAAGAAAAACATTCAGATCTATTTTCTAGAAGTAAAATAGATAGTCCTGTCAACTATCAAGAGCAAATATTTTTATAAAATCACGATGATATATACATTTTCTTCTATGAGCAAGAGTGGCTTTTAAGTTTTAGTAAAATGGGAATTTATGAGAACTTAAAACCATTATTATTTTTGTTTTCTTTTATTCATTTGTTAGTTGTGAAGTACACTGATATGATGATAATTAAGCCCTAATCAGTTAGAACATCAAAAAGATGTCCAGTGTGACATTCTTCTCTTGCTTCCATGCTCAGATCTGAAAGGACTTGAAGATGAAAATGGAGATGACAAGTGTTTATTTTATATTGATTTTGTTTACTGTTTTATAGACTATGAATGACAAGTGTTGATCAACCAGCCAATACTAGCTAGCTATATATATATATAAAAATATTTTTTTTTTAATAAAAAGATCAGAAAAAGAAGAAGATGAAGAAAGAAGAACAAAAGGGAAATCAACACAAAAGCACCATTATCACAAGCAAAATCCCCTGACCTTTACATAAGATTCACCTCCGATCCTTTTGATCAAGGAACTAATTAAATTAAACAAGATCATTTTTTTTTCAAAAAATAATAATAATAATCAAGGGTTTTGCACAAGATCTGATACAATACAGCTGGTTCTTCAACCTATATAAAGAAAAATATCTCAAGCAAATTACAAAGTGCTTCACTTTTATCAGTGAATCATTTTTCTTTAGAAGAAAAATGGGAAACCTACATGCCCTAAAGAAGACCAAAGAAAAGAAAAAAAGAAAATAAAAAACCCTTTAATTTTGTATATATATATATATTTAAACCCAAAACCAAAACCAAAACCCTAGCTAGTACTCCAAAACACTGCATAAACAAAAGAAGAAAAGAAAAGGAAGATCGAGCTTAGATTCGTCATATATATACCACATGGATGATGGATCTAAGTTGCACTTGCACCACACACAATTTCTAATAATGTTTATATATAAATATATAGAGAGAGAGAGATGTGTATATATATATATATATATAT